>JAURVB010014548.1:0-124273 GCA_033002965.1 Piper betle | reverse complement strand
ATTGTGTTCATGAGTAATATAAAGGCCGCTGGTGCATTTGTTAGACCAAAAGGCATAACCAGAAACTCATAATGTCCACAATGAGTTCAGAAAGCCATTTTTTGTATGTCTGACTCCTTTACTCACAACGGGTGATAACCAGACCGCAAGTCTATCTTAGAAAAGATTCTGGTTGTTTTTAGCTGATCAAATAAGTCATCAATCCTCTGTAAGGGGTACCAATTCTTGACTGTCACTTGAATGATTTTTCGATAGTCAATACACAGCCGAAGTGATCCATCTTTCTTCTTCACAAAAAGAACAGGGGCTCCCCAGGGTGAAGTACTTGGCCGGATGAACCCTACCTGCAACAACTCTTCTAGTTGACTCTTTAACTCCTTGAGTTTTGCTGGAGCCATACGGTATGGTGCTTTTGAAATTGGTGTTGTTCTAGGTGCTAGGTCAATGGCGAACTCTATTGCCCACTTAGGAGGTAACCCTGGAAGTTCGTCTGGGAGTACATCGAGAAACTGTGCTACCACAGAAAACATGGAAAACTCTTTGGGTTTTGAATCAGACTCAACTGAGTTAGCCAAAAAGGCTTTACAACCCTCACCAAACAATGGTCAATTGAGTTGTTTGGTTAGGATAGCTGCCACAAATTTTGCCCACGTGATGGAGGAAATCTCTCATCGATGGAAAGTGGTTTTCTCCATGGATTTCCACCAATAAGATACTTCTTCTTAAAGCATGCATGTTGCCAATCACACTTGATAGTGGTGGGGTACAGACAGAGCCCTAAACGTTTTCTCGGTGATGTAAATCCAGCTCTCCACCTTCATTGGATCGATCCCTCCAATAAATACCTCAGCTCCATTCTTCCTCAATTTTTCCACGGTGTAGCGGTCACTATCATCAACCACTAGCGGCACCACTTGTCAGACTACCGGTGGCACTGGGTTTGGACGCTCCCGTCGCTCGCCCGGGACTGCTAACCCTGCCCGCCCTTGGGCACTCCCCTGACCACCATTTGGGGTGATTTCGGGACCCACTGCCGAGTTTGAGGCTCCATTCCCTGCTACCACTCCCGGTAACCGCTGAACAATATTTTGAACCAAAGAATTTGTATTTTCTGAAGCCTGCGCTAGTCCCTGTATGGCCATCAGGATCTGAGCCAATACATTCTCCGTGTTCAAATTCGACAGAGTAGAGCAGTTTGTCCGTCTACAAGTACCTGCCATCTGAAACGTTGAACCATCATGGTTCATTTATACGTTCATGTTTCAGTTTTGACTTAGGTTTATTAGCGAATAACTTTGTTAATTAATAACCCAACACAATGGGAAAAGATAATTACTGGACTTTTCAACAAGGTACTTGAGTCATAAAATGTGAGCTTCTGGGAAACCAGGCTCTGATACCACCTTTAACGACCCGCCCGAACCGGACCGGGTGTTACTTAAAAATATAGTTAATATAAATATAACATTCCAGAACATGAATTTAAATACAACAAATATGTCTCACAACATATAATATAAATTATAACAATAAATCATCTTCTCTAAAATATAAAATGAATGTCCCACAGTCTCAGACCGTTTCCCATAACCACATTTATAACACAAGAGAATAATTAGGAAGGCCAATTTTTATTATCGATTCACCATACCTAGGTTGGTAAAAGAACCAGCAACCACACTTCTATTCTTCAGTCCAATGCTGCTCACTTGCGGAGGTAATTCTGCGTTAGTGATAAAACCACTAAGCTGCATAATTAAATGAAACAAGTCAATATAATCCCTATTATCATTTCACTCGTTTTTATTATTATTATTACACAAGTCTTTAGAAATTATCTCTCAGGTCATTCTGAGATAAGTAATTTTTCTCCTAGCTCATTCTGAGATTAGAAATCCTCTCCCAAGTCATTCTGAGATTAGGTGGTCTCCCAATTCACTTTGAGATTAGTCATGGTCTCCTAGTTCATTCTGAGATTAGAAATTGTCTCCCGGCTCATTCTGAGATTAGGTGGTCTCCCAATTCATTTTGTGATTAGTCATAGTCTCCCAGTTCATTTTGAGATTAGAAATTGTCTCCCAGCTCATTCTTAGATTAGGTGGTCTCCCAATTCATTTTGAGATTAGTCATGGTCTCCCAGTTTATTCTTAGATTAGAAATTGTCTCCCAGCTCATTCTAAGGTTAGGTAGTCTCCCAATTCATTTTGAGATTAGTCATGGTCTCCGAGTTCATTCTAAGATTAGAAATTTCTCCTAGCTCATTCTGAAATTGACTCAACTAAAAATAACAGTTGAACCAACTGGTTCAAACTATAAAACCCTCACTCGTGTGGCGGGTTTTACAGTAGTACATCAAGAGTTAGAAGATGATCTAGAACAAATTCGTGTAAAAAGTGCTAATTAATATTGTTTTGGTAGGGTATAAGAGTTAGAAGATGATCTAGAATGAATTCAGGTCAAAAAGCACACTTTGGTGTTCTGGCCGAAACCCTAGCACTTGAGTGTTAGGATTCAAAGCACTAGAGTGCTGGCACTGCGGTTTAGAAGGAATTAGCCCAGACTAGAGTGCACGAACGCTGGAGATTAGAACACTCGAGCGCTGGTAGCGGAAAAACAAATTTTCAGTATTTCATCATTTTATAGTGGGCCCACTTAAACTATTGGGTGGATCATTTATAAACTTGTTTAGGGTTTTGAAGAGAAGGAGAAGAAAGATAAAAACAACTCGTGGACGGCTAAGCAATGGGATGAAAAACGAAAAGGAATGACGAAAAAGTTGGATCAGGAGAAGAAGACGCTTTCTCAAAAAAGAGATTTTCTTATTTTAATTTAGTTTCATCGAATATTTGATGGAGTAAATTCTTTTCTACGATTTTCAATGACACCTAAAGCACGGATTAATAAAGATTATTAATTTTTATCTACGTGATTGTGATGCTGGATCATCTATTTTAAAGTTAATATCTTAATGATCCAAATGTGCAATTCAAAGGTAGAAGTTATAACTTTAATCATACATAACACTAGTTGAAATTGAAAATATCAGGTTTGTCATCTTGAAGTTAATATCTAATTTAAATATTTCATGTCAGATTAATTTAATCTTAATACATAATTAAATCACTCTTTGAATTTCCTTTCATTATGTTAATTAATTAAATTTGTTTTTGTAATTGAGAATTTCTACTACTAATTCCTCGTGGGATGATACTTTCTTATCACTTTTAATGCTTGATTCGGCATGTGCACTTGCGTTATAATGCCGGGAATTAAACTAGAATTTGTTTAACGACCCGTCCGAACTAGACTGGGTGTTACCTAAAAATATAATTGATGTACCAATAACATTCTAGAACATGATTCATAATACAACAAATAAGTCTAGAATTTATAAATCATAAAAATAAAACATATTCTAATAGCATGTGACAATGCATAAAATACCCAATTCAAAGTCCCACAGTCTCGGACTGTTTCCCACAACCACAATTATAACACAAGAAAAATAAAAGGAAGTCCAAGTTATTATCAATTCACAAAACCTGGGTTGGTAAAAGGTTCACCAACACACTTTTAGTCCTCAGTCCAAAGCTGGTCACCTGCAGAGGCAATTCCGATTTAGTGATAAAACCACTAAGCCACATAATTAAATAAAACAAGTCAATATAATCCCTATTATCATTTCACGAGCCTTTTAGTGATTATGAGCCTATGTCGAGCTCTTAATATGCTGGGAGGGGTGGCCACCCCATCTAGCTACCATCTCATGCATGCGCACACACGCTACGTAGCCCACGGCCTGTAGTTACTGATATTTGCCATTGACTCACCCTCTCGGTATCATAAGTGCATAATGAGCCTTCTTACGCCACTGTGCCCTGTCATCCCTTTCGGCCTGCGGGCAGGTATTTAATCTTTCAAGGGGTGCTACCTTGTGCCCAATTCAGTCAACCCTGGTTGCGTTCCAGCGCATGGTGGTCAGATACACAAGTCGACCAAGACTCCCACATAGTAATTTTAAGGGTGCAGCCCCGTGTCAGACTGAGTCAATTCCTTGACCCCGATTGCACTCCAGTGCATGGTGGTCGAATCTGGGCTCAAGCCGACTAGGGCTGCCAATAAGGGAAAATATGACATTTTAAATAATTATACGGACTTGGATAGTTCTTAAGTGAACCTGCAACTCTGACCAACGATCCTAATCTAAACGAGAACATAAAATTATACATAAGTATAATTTTATTCTAGTAGAAATGCATGCAACTACATGACTAAGATATATATCATTATTAGAATTCGACAACATTAAACATGCAACATTCAACAATATTAAATACTAAATTATTCATGTGAGATAATCAGTTAAGTCCTACTTTACATTTTAAATTAATTATCTAAATTTTAACTCACACCTAACAAATGATAAAATAATTATCAACTTATAAACAAATATTTAATTACTATTATTAGTATATTTTCCTTCGGTTGTAATTTTTAATCGCTATCAATATTCATAGCAATTTAATTAATTATGTTCTTTGATTAAATTATTTAAAATAATTTTTATTATTCTAATTCAAGATATTACTAATACAATTAATTAAATTAGTCAAATCAATAAAGTTTTGAACTTTATTTATTTCCATTATGCTATTTAGGTTCAACGCTTGTGATTTTTATACGATTATAGTTTAATAACCCATTTTCCACCTTATTAACTAGTTATTAAAATAATCACTTTATTTACCAGGTATTAAATTTAATATGGTAAGGGTGAAACCTTTATTTTGTTAATCACGTATAACCATCCGATTTAAAATTAATCACTTGTACTACGCCGATTGATTATCGACCATTTATCATTACCATATTTTTATTATTTATGGCGATTTCGTATTATAATTAATTATTTTAACAACTTTAACCCATAACCCATTAGAATAATTATTTTTAAAGATTTATTACGAGTTAGTATTATTTTTAACTCGAGCCGGTGTCAAGTCAGGTGTTATTTACGAGTTGGTATTATTTTTTTAACTCGATCCGTGTCAATTCAAGTTATATTTACAAGTTTGCCATCTTCTTTTTCCCCTTCTTCTTCTTATTCTTCCCCGACGCCATTCTCTACTCCCGACTCCAGCCGCCCTCATGTTGTCCTGCCGTCGGCGATCGCCTCCGGCTGCCGTCGATCTTCGCCTGTCCAGCCCCGCGGTCAACCCCAGCCACCTTCCAGCCGCCGCGATGCCAGCATCGCCATGCCTAGCGACGCATTCGCGTCGTTGATTCCATCGCCGGCGAGTGTTGCGGCCCCAATTGGGTGGTCGCCTCGACACCCTTGATACCCTAGCGACCTTCCCTGGCCAGATTGGAACCCATCGCCACCCATGATGGCCGGATTTCTTCAGCCATTGCCATCGCCTCTGTTTTTCATTTTTGCTATTTGCTACCCCAGCCCGGCCTCCACGGATACAAACATCAAAGGTGCCGACTTCAGCCACTGATTGATCTCTTGCACCTTGCTACAACGTTAATGCACCTGAGGCTTTGCTACCTCAAGACTGGTGTCCGACTAGGCGAGATCGGCCATGAAAAGAACGATCGCTGCCCTGTTTCCTGGCGAGGAGGTTTCCCACGAGGAACTGTGCCAGCGGTAGGACTATGGTTTTTCCTTGGCTTGCAATCATCCGCTGCAATGGATCCCTGGTGGAGCTTGCCTGTGATTTCCCATCTTGCCGAACACGAGAACTCGTCGGCCATGGATGAATCTCAATCGTGTAAAAATTAGTTTGATTTCTTATTGATTAATACTTTAATTCACATGATTATCTAAAAATTAGTTTGATTTCTTATTAATTAATACTTTAATTCACATGATTATCAAGCTTATTATCGTTTCAAAATATGCATGCATGAAAATTAAGATTAGGGAGATAGGAAGAATATCCAAGCAAGCAGGAAGAATCTGGCACCGGCAGAGGAGAACAAGATGAGAGAATGAAGGTGGCTACGGTGACAATGAGGTCCCCTCTCAAATATAAAATAAAAATGACGGCTAGGGTATGTGAAAACACCCCAGCACCCGTATTTCATTTAACCAGGTAACCGGGCAAATAATAAAATATAATAATTAACCGGGTAGAGAATATTATATAATTAATAATATTAATTCTCCAACGTTCGATCCTTCCCCGACTGAGTTGATTTTTTTTTTCACAGTCTTTACAATCTCCCCAACTTGGAAGTATTTCATCCCCAAAATATCATAACAAACAATAGAACAATCATGATTAATTTTATCTTTGCTATCAGTTCATGCTACTACAATGATAAGAATTTTATGCCACGAATTGGCTAGGGTACTTCCTTGCCATTTTTTGTTCTGTCCCCTATGTGGCTTCCTCTGACCTCTGATTTTTCCACAATACTTTTACCAAAGGAATTTCCGAATTCATGAGTATCTTTATTTCTCTTGCCTGGATGTGAATCGGCTTTTCCTCGTAGGCTAAATTTGATTGTAGCTCTAAGTCTTCAAAATTTGTGATTATATGATCCTCATCTCATACATATTTCTTTAGCATTGACACATAAAAAACATTGTGTACTCCAACTAGGCTTGGTGGTAATGTTAGCCATTATGCACAATTTCCAACTCGATCCAGGATTGGAAATGGTCCTATGAATCTTGGTTTCAACTTCCCTGATGTTCTAAATCTGATCACCACCTTCGTAGGAGATGTCTTTAGGTACACAAACTCCCCAACTTGGAACTCTAGGTCCCTCCTTCGTGTATCAGCATAACTCTTTTGTCGATCCTAAGCTACCTTAAGCCTTTGTTGAATGAGTTTCACCTTTTCAGTTGCTTCCCTCACCATCTCTGGCCCGACTATAACTGCCTCAGTAGACTCTAGCCAGCACGATGGAGACCTGTAGGGCCTACCATATAAGGCTTCAAATGGTACCATCCCTATATTGGCTTGATAAGAGTTATTGTAGGTAAATTCAGCCAAGGCTAAGTATTTCTCCCAATCACCTCCCCAGTAAAGAATGCAAGCTCGCAACAAATCTTCCAAAGTTTGAATAGTCCTCTCACTCAGACCATCAGTTTGCGGTTGATATGCTGTACTCAGCTTGATTTGGGTCTCCATGGTTTTTTTGGAAAGCTTCCCGAAAATGTGAGGTGAATTGGGGATCTCTATCGGAGACTATCTCCTTTGGAATCCCATGCAACTTGACAATATTGTCGACATACAATCCTACCAGGTATTCCGCAGTTCTCATTGATTTTGTGGGGATGAAGTGAGCTACCTTAGTTAATCGGTCCACAACCACACATATGAAGTCATGCTTCTTCTGTGTCCTTGGGAGCTTTGCAATAAAATCGCATCTGACACACTCCCATTTCCAAGTTGGGATTTCTAAAGGTTGCAATAGTCCTCCAGGTAGTTGATGTTGGGCTTTGATCTGTTGGCAAGTCTGACACTTGGAGACAAAATCTACCACATCCCTCTTCATCCCAATCCACAAGTAGGTTCACCTTAAATCCTGATGCATTTCCGTAACTCTAGGGTGGTATCAAGAACTTTGAGTGATGAGCCTCCTCCAAGATATTCTGCCTCAGTGCGTCATCCTTGGGTACACACAACCTTCCTCTAAATCCGATCCCACTATTGGAATCAGTTACAATGTCAGGAATCTTGTCCAACATTTCATTCAGCTCCTCAACACCCAATTTGTGCTAGTTTAACACGATCAACTAAATCATTGGAAAAAATCAAATTTGCCACAAATCTTGTTAGTTACTTCGTAGGGTTGATAGGCACCACTTCTGATAACATGGCGCAAAGTCTAGCTAGCTGCTGACCTTTGTCCGCCTTGCCCTTCTGAGTCAACGCATCTGCTACCACATTCATTTTACCTGGATGGTATAAGATTTGGAAGCCCTAGTCCTTCAAATATTCTATCCACCGCCTTTGCCAAAGGTTAAGGTCATTTTGGGTGAAGATATACTTCAAACTCTGGTGGTCAGTGAAGACTTCAAACTGAGCTCCACACAAGTAGTATCTCCAAAGTTTCAGGGCAAAAACCACTGCTGCCAGTTCCAAGTCATGGGTTGCGTAATTTTGCTCATGATTCTTCAATTGACAAGAGCCATAGGCCACCACATTACCTCCCTACATATGGACACATCCTAAACCCAACAGGGACACATCATTCAAGACTACGAATCCTTCATTACTATTTGGCAGTGTCAAGATTGGAGCAATTGTTAGACTCTTCTTTAGAGACTGGAAACTCTCCTCACACTTACTACTCCATTCCAACTTGACCCCCTTCCTTTTGAGTTTGGTCATCGGTGATGCTACTAAGGAGAAGTCTGTAATGAATTTCCTATAGTAACCCGTTAAACCAAGGAAGCTTCTGATATCAGTGACTGACTTAGGTTGTGGCCAATCAGTGACTGCTTTCACTTTTGATGGATCCACTGCAATTCCAACCTTTGAGACAATATGACCAAGGAAATTTACCTCCCTCATCCAAAAGTGACACTTTGAGAGCTTGGCGAAGAGTTGATGTTCTCTCAGAACTTGAAGAGTAATAGACAGGTGCTTCACATGCTCTTCTTCATTATTTGAATAGACTAGAAGTCATCCACAAACACAATAATAAACTGATCCAAATGTGCGTGATATACTATGTTCATGAGTGACATAAAGGCCGCTGCTGCATTTGTTAGACCAAAAGGCATGACCAAACCTCATAATGTCCATATCGAGTTCAAAAAACCGTTTTCTATATATCTAACTCTTTTACTCGCAACTAGTGATAACCAGACCACAAGTATATCTTATAAAATACACCGGCTATTTTTAGCTGATCAACCAAGTCATCAATCCTTGGTAAGGGGTACCGATTCTTGACTGTCACTTGATTGAGTTGTCGATAGTCAATACACAACCGAAGTGATCCATCTTTCTTCTTCACAAAAAGAACAGGGGCTCCCCAAGTGAAGTACTTGGTAAGATGAAACCTACCTGCAATAAATCTTCTAGTTGACTCTTTAACTTCTTTGAGTTCTGCTGAAGCCATGCGGTATGGTGCTTTTGAAATTGGTGTTACACCAGGTGCTAGGTCAATGGCAAACTCTAGTGCTTTCTTCTGGACAACGGGCTCTGGATATTGTCCATTGAAAGCAGCCACAAATTCGGCCCACGTGATGGAAGTAATCTCACGTCGATGGAATGTGGTTTTTTCCATGGTTTTCTACTAGTAAGATGCTTCCTCCTGAAGCATGCATGTTGCCAACCTCAGTTGATGGCGGTGGGGCATAGACAGAGCCCTAAACACTTTTTCGGTAATGTCTATTCAGCTCTCCACCTTCATTGGATCGATCCCTCCAATAAATACTTCAGCTCCATTTTTCCTGAACTTTTCCACAGTGTAACAGTCACTATCATCAATAGCTGGCGGCAACACTTGTCGGACTACCAGTGGCACTGGGTATGGACGCTCCCTCGCTCGCCTGGGTCTGCTAACCCTGCTCACCCTTGGGCACTTCTCTGACCACCGTCTGGGGTGATTTTGGGACCCGCTGCTGAGTTTGAGGCTCCATTCCCTACTACCACTCCTGGTAACCACTGAACAATATTTTGAACCACAGAATTTGTATTTTCTGAAGCCTGCCTCAGTCCCTGTATGGCTGTCAGGATCAGGGCCTATACATTCTCAGTGTTCGAATTTGACTGAGAAGATCAGTTCAACTGTCTACGAGTGCCTATCATCTAAAATGTCAAAAATTTTTCCCATCATGGTTCATTTATATGTTCTTTTTCATTTATGACTTCTGTTTATTAGCGAATGAATTTGTTAATTAATAACATAAAACATTGGGAAAAGATAAGTATTGGACTTTTCAACAAGGTACTTGAGTCATAAAGTGTGAACTTGTGGGAAACCAGGCTCTGATACCACCTGTAACGACCAGCCCGAACCGGACCGGGTGTTACCTAAAAATATAATTGATGTAACAATAACATTCTGGAACATGATTCATAATATAGCAAACAAGTCTAGAATTTATAAATCATAAAAATAAAACATGTTCTTATTGCATGTGACAATGCATAAAATACCCAACTCAAAGTCCTACAGTCTCGGACAGTTTCCCACAGTGTTAGAATATTTTCAATAACATGCAAGTATACATGGTCGAAACAAGTAATATAATGACAAATTCGAGTATCATTCCCACAGAGAGATGAATTTCCATAAATTAATTAAAGAAAATAATATTAAGAGAAAAACAAAAATAATTGACTTATCTAAATCTAAATAATAACTTTAAATAAAAGGAGAAATTAAAATGATAAAACTCGTTCTAGAGTCGAATTTCCCTTAACATGAATTCAATCTACATCAAATCTTACTCTTATCCTTTATTCCCTCGGATTGTCGATCTAGGATAATTATATGACATGGTGGCTCCCGCTCCTTCATGCTTCTATTATTTTGCCTCAATTTCTACCTCCCAGTGATAATTGATTAATCAACAAAATAATGCATTAAGATTTGCCTTACAATCGCATATGGTGTTGTGTATCTTCCAACCACAACGACAAACAAGTCAAAAGACTCATTGTATGATGTATTATCAATGACTAATCTAATTAATTTCTTCCAAAATCTAATTAAACCTCATGATCTAAGATAATAGGTGATCAATCTACTCTTAGCATTTAGAACATGATAATTCAAACAATCCGATTGAATAAAAGAGTAAGAGCTTGAAATAAATTTCATTAAATCATGTTAAGTTCCATTCTTCTCTAGAACGAAATATAAGACTACTCCATAATAAAAATAGAAAACATTATAAAGAAGAAACTAATTTTTATTATGAAAGAGAAAGAAATTACAAAAATTAGAAATATTTTTTCTACTAAACTCCTAAACCAAGAGTTGAGATATGATATCTCACAAACAAATGGCCACCCCTTTATATAGAAGTGGAGATACAAGAATTTGAAGAGGGTGTTCACAAATCGATGTAGTCTAATTAATTATGATGTCCCTTCAAGTTTCCAACTCCTCGACTCCATTGAACACCATAAATTGTAGCCATTGGGTGGGGCCAAGTGTCATGACCATTCAATTCCAAAGCTTAATTTATTCATCTTTTTCTGCATTGAAACACCAAAATTAAGCATATCTCATAAAATATTAATTAACTAAAAATAAAGTAAAATATCACTTAATTAATAATGTTTATACCTAGGAAGTACAAAATTACATTAAAAACATGGGTAAATATTGTATACTTTAAACACTTAACACACCCCCACACTTAAACTTTTGCATGTCCTGAGCAAAATATCATAATCAAGAAAATTTTACTACACAAAAATACTTAGTCTCCATTATGTTCTCATATGATTCTCAATCAAACCCTCAAGAGTTAACAAGATGTCAATCAAATCAGAAATTCCCTTTCATCAATCACATCCAAAAGAAAGCTCTTCGTGTGTGTGTGATAGTCCATTGGCTTATCATTCTCATCTATAACCAAGAGAATACAATCAAGCACATGCTTAAATATATTTACCTTTCGCTCCCATCTCCACTAATGTAGGCAATGCCAATTCAATGGAATCAATAGGTCTTTATAGGTTGTAACGGGGCCAGGGGCTAGGGACCAAAAATAGGATAAACAAGATAGAAAAATCAGAGGCTAATATGCACCCTAGAATTAAAAATCCTTTCTAAATCCTTACATACATGTACAACAAATCCCCAAGCAATATGACACAAACTTCCTTAAATGTAGTATCGAGTTGACCCAATATAAGAACTAACTTTGCTTTGATTTTCCATTGACTACCTGCTGCTTTTCTTTTTTCTTTTATTTCAAACCAGTGGAAGACTATTGCTTCATCTTATGTTTACTGGTGGAGGATCATTGCCTCATCTTTTTCTTTTCTTTTTTTTTTCTTTTTTCTTTTTCTTTTTTACAAAGCAAAGTGCCAGGAAAGTCCACACTATCTACTCAATCACCACTCTATAACATGCAATGCCTTCCCCCTATACTATTCAAAGTTTCATCCCTGTTAGAATTTAGAACGAATTCAAAACACTAGGGTGCTAGGACTCAAGCAGCAAGGTATATTTTCAATAAAAAGGCCAAGGCTAAAATAAGGGTAATCAAACAAATATGTATAATAAAGGCCATGAAATTCTGTATAGAGGATAATTCATATTAGGTAGGCTTGAAGAAAGGCCTAGACTCATCAAAAGAAATGCCTATATCATTTTCCATCAACATGGCAAGCCAAATATTTTGCCTCAAAAGTCGCTAGGGCAAATTCTAAAAGTCATGACCATCATGTACAATCCTTATTGCAAAACATTCATTGAAATCATCTAAACGAAAGGATTGTGAAAATAATATAAGGTAGAGAACTAACTCTCGAATGCAATCTTTTACTCAGTTCATCCCTCATATCAATTAATCAAGTTTTCCCAAGAAAGGTAAGACTAATTCACATGTATCTATCATTGAACCAAGAGACTAATATACTATTGCATAATAAAATTTTTACACTAAACTACACTATATATATATATATATATATCTAAATCTAAATATGAGTCAAGCATGAACAATATGCACAAAATTAAGGCATCACCCCCAAACTTAAACTAAGCATTGTCCTCAATGTTAGAAAAATAAAGAAAAAGAAGTGAAAGAGAACTCCCTCAACCAATTAGTCGGTGGATGATTATCATGAATAATTGAATTTGCACTTGACCCATGCTACATTGACTTTAAATGATTGATCCCCTAGTTCAGTCTTAATTTCAATTGCACCATGTGGAAAAACTTTTGTCCAGGAGAAAATGACCAGCAACCACATCAGATGCCATGTTTGTCTGCTATAGTCCAAGCAATAGCTGACTTGTGATCTTTTAGTATTCTAATCAGCTTCTCTTTCTGCAATATAGTTAGCTCTAAAGATATAATAATTGGTAGAGTGTCATTAAGCCCTATGAAAGTATACCTGAGATGTTTTGGAAGTTGCTTTAGCTCCAAAAGAGGTGGTACTTCAACTGATGGTAGCAATCTATGGAATGGTAGATCTAAGGTTTCCACAATTTTAAATCATCGAGACAAAATTGGTTGTGAATCTAATACTTTAACCATCTCATCCACATCAATATCTTCTTCACAAAGAGAATTTATGGCTTTATGTAATGAATTACTAAACTGATCGCCTTTGCATCCGAGTAAGCTAACCAATGTATTGAGTTCATTTTCGTTATTTGGTTTTTCATCTTTTTCCTTAACTTCATTGGGATGAACTAGTTCTTGTAAAGTAATACCACTCCGGGTTGTTATAGCTTTGCAATGCTCTTGACCATCTTTCCTTGGTTGTTCTGGTTGGCTAGGAAGTACACCCTTGGGTCGCTCACTTGGTTCCTTATTTTATTGCACCATAACTTGTTCCATAAACTGTTGTTGTTGTTGTTGCTGATTCTGCATAAATTGTTGCATAGTTTGTTGCATAGAATTGAACATTTGGATCAAATCCGGTTGTTGTTGTTGCTGAAAAGAAAGTGAAGAGGGTCAATAATGCTGTGATGGTGGTGGTGGATTATTGGGGACAACAATCGAGTGTAGAGAATTATTCCATGAAAAATTGGTGCCAACCTGCATTATAGGTATTGGAATAGGGATTTTTGTTCATATTAAAGTTGCCTACGTAGTTTACTTGATCAGTTACACATTGACCTGTAAAATGTCCTTGTCCACACCATTCACACCTTGGTTCTACAGCCTTAACATGTCCCTGCATATTAAGATTTTGAACTTGATTAGCTAAAGCACTAACTTGAGCAGATAAAGTAGTAAGTGCATCTAATTCTAAAATTTCGGTAGTCCTCCTTGGATGCATGACTTCTTCTTCTATTGGTTCATGTGCTCTTCTTCTAGTGGCACACAAGTTTCTCAAAGTACTTTCAATTTCTGAATCATAAGAAAACAAGTGTGACAGCACTAATCGATGCATAAACAAATGATAACAAATAAATGATAGCAAGGAAGAAGAGAATGATATAGTTTATTTTTTTCTTTTTTCTTTTTTCATTACTAAAATCTAAAAATAAAAGAAAACTCTCAAAATTTTAATCCTAAATTAACTTAGAAAATTCAGTCTCCCCGGCAACGGCGCCAAAAACTTGTTAGAATATTTTCAATAACATGCAACTATACAGGGTCAAAACAAGTAATATATTGATAAATTCGAGTATCGTTCCTACAGAGAGATGAATTTCCTTAAGTTAATTAAAGAAAATAATATTAAGAGAAAAACAAAAATAATTGACTTATCTAAATCTAAATAATAACTTTAAATAAAAGGAGAAGTTAAAATGATAAAACTCGTTCTAGAGTCGAATTTCCCGTAACATGAATTCAATCTTCATCAAATCTTACTCTCATCCTTTATTCCCTCAAATTGTCGATCTAGGATAATTATAAGACATGGTGGCTCCCGCTCCTTCATGCTTCTATTATTTTGCCTCAATTTCTACCTCCCGGTGATAATTGATTAATCAACAAAATAATGCATTAAGATTTGCCTTACAATCGCATACGATGTTGTGTATCTTCCAACCACAACGACAAACAAGTCAAAAGACTCGTTGTATGATGTATTATCAATGACTAATCTAATTAATTTCTTCTAAAATCTAATTAAGCCTCATGATATAAGAAATAGGTGATTAATCTACTCTTAGCATTTAGAACATGATAATTCAAACAATCCGATTGAATAAAAGAGTAAGAGCTTGAAATAAATTCCATTAAATCATGTTAAGTTCCATTCTTCTCTAGAACGAAATATAAAACTACTCCATAATAAAAATAGAAAACATTATAAAGAAGAAACTAATTTTTATTATGAAAGAGAAAGAAATTACAAAAATTAGAAATATTTTTTCTACTAAACTCCTAAACCAAGAGTTGAGATATGATATCTCACAAACAAATGGCCACCCCTTTATATAGAAGTGGAGATACAAGAATTCGAAGAGGGTGTTCACAAATCGATCGTAGTCTAATTAATTATGATGCCCCTTCAAGTTTCCAACTCCTCGACTCCATTGAACACCATAAATTGTAGCCATTGGGTGGGGCCAAGTGTCACCCCTTTCGGCCTGGGGGCAGGTATTTAATCTTTCAGGGGGTGCTGCCTTGTGCCGAATTGAGTTGACCTCGGTTGCATTCCAGGACATGGTGGTTAGATATTCAAGTCAACTAAGACTCCCACATAGTAATTTTAAAGGGTGCGGCCCCATGTCAGATTGTGTCAATTCCTTGACCCGGGTTGCACTAGGTGCATGGTGGTTGAATCTGGGCTCAGGCTGACCAGGGCTACCAACAAGGCAAAATACAATATTTCAAATAATTATACAAACCTGAATAGTTCTTAAGTGAACATGCAACTGTGACCAACGATCCTAATCTGAACGAGAACAAAAAATTATACATAAGTATAATTTTATTCGAGTAGAAATGCATGCAACTACATGACTAATATATATATCATTATTAGAATTTGACAACATAAAACATGAAATGTTCAACAATATTAAATACTAAATTATTCATGTGTTATAATCAGTTAAGTCCTACTTTACATTTTAAATTAATTATCTAAATTTTAATTCACACCTAACAAATGATAAAATAATTATCAACTTATAAATAAATATTTAATTACTATTATCAGTATATTTTCCTTTGGTTGTAATTTTTAATCGCTATCAATATTCATAACAATTTAATTAATTATGGTGTTCGATTACATTATTTAAAATAATTTTTATTATTCTAATTCAAGATATTACTAATACAATTGATTAAATTAGTCAAATCAATAAAGTTTCGAACTTTATTTATTTCCATTATGCTATTTAGGTTCAACGCTTGTGATTTTTATACGATTATAGTTTAATAACCCATTTTCTACCTTATTAACTCGTTATTAAAATAATCACCTTATTTACCTAGTATTAAATTTAATATCGTAAAGGTGAAACCTTTATTTTGTTAATCACCTATAACCATCTGATTTACAATTAATCACTTGTAGTACGTCGATTGATTATTGACCGTTTATCAATACCATATTTTTATTACTTATGGCAATTTCGTACGATAATTAATTAGTTTAACAACTTTAACCCATAACCCATTAGATTAATTATTTTTAAAGATTTATTACGAGTTAGTATTATTTTTAACTTGAGCCGGTGTTGAGTCAAGTGATATTTACAAGTTGGTATTATTTTTTTAACTCCAGCCGTGTCGAGTCAAGTTATATTTACAAGTTTGCCATCTTCTTTTTCCCCTTATTCTTCTTCTTCCCCGACACCATTCTCTGCTCCCGACTCCAGCCGCCCTCACGTTGTCCCCGCTGCTGGCAATTGCCTCCGACCGCCGTCCCGTAGTAGTGTCACCACGGTCGACCCCGGGCACCTTCCAGCCACCGCGATGCTGGCATCGCCATGCCTAGTGACGCGTTCAAGTCGTCGATTCCACCGCCACGAGCGTTGCCGCCCCAATTGGGTGGTCGCCTCGACACCCTCGACCCCCTAGCAACCTTCCCCAGCTAGATTGGAACCCATCACCACCCAAGACGGCCAGATTTCTTAACCCATCGCCGTCGCTTGTGTTTTTCGTTTCTGCTATTTGCTACCCCAGGCCGGCCTCCATGGATACAAACATCAAAGGTGCCGACTTCAGCCACTGATTTATCTCTTGCACCTTGCTACAACGTTAATGCACCTGAGGCTTCGCTACCTTAGGACTGGTGTCCGACTAGGCGAGATCGGCCATGAAAAGAACGATTGTCGCCCTGTTTCCAGGCGACGAGGTCGCCCACGAGGGACTGTGCCAGCGATAGGATTGTGGTTTTTCCTTGGCTTGCAATCATCCGCTGCAATGGATCCCCGGTGGAGCTTGCCTGCGATTTCCCATCTTACCAAGCACGAGAACTCGTCGGCTATGGATGAATCTCAATCGTGTAAAAATTAGTTTGATTTCTTATTGATTAATACTTTAATTCACATGATTATCAAACTTATTATCATTTCAAAATATGCATGCATGAAAATTAAAATTAGGGAGATAGGAAGAATACCCAAGCAAGGAGGAAGAATCCGGCACCAGTAGAGGAGAAGAAGATGAGAGAATGAAGGCGGCGAGGGTGATGATGATGTCCCGTCTCAAATATAAAATGAAAATGACGGCCAGGGTATGTGAAAACACCCCAACACCCGTATTTAATTTAACCGGGTAACCGGGTAAATAATAAAATATAATAATTAACTGGGTAGAATTAACCAGGTAGAGAATATAATATTAATTCTCTAATGTTCGATCTTTTCCTGACCGAGTCGAATATATATATATATATATATTCACAATCTTTACAATTTGATTTTATCGAAATTAGTTTGATTGTTTGCCTAAATTGTTCGCATCCCTTTTTAAGTTTTTTTTCTTGATTATTTAATTAGGTATTGTGTAGTGCATGCTAGGAGAAGGTACTCAGGATCTAGAGCCATATAACCCAGAAATTTAGAAAACTTGTCGGCGACTACGCCAAGAAGCTAGAGTTTGAGAGCAATGGAGACAGGGCAGGGAATAATAATCTTCCGCCGGTAGCCAATGATGATGACACAAAAGCTTTGGATGTGTTTGCTCTTCCTTTTTTTAGACAGATTATATTTAAGTATTCTCAAGCCACCGATTGATGCAAATAGCTTTGAGTTGAAACCAGTGATGTTCCAAAAAGCTGCAAATCGTGGGACAATTCGCAGGACTGGGGCATGAAGATCCCCATACTCACCTGCTCAATTTAATTGCTATTTGTGAATCATTTAAAATGAATCAAGTGTCTAAGGAAGCTATCTAGCTTTGATTATTTCCATATTCTTTAGCAGGAAATGCAAGATTATGGTTGAATTCACAAGCACCGAATTCTATCCCACTTGGGTTAAATTATAGAGAATGTTTTTACTTAAATACTTGCCACCGTCTAAACTTGTCAATTTTCATAATGATATTACTTCTTTTGTGCAGCTGGATAATGAATCACTTTATGATGCATGGGAAAGGTTCAAGGATTTACAAAGGAAGTGTCCATACCACGGAATTCCCATGTGGGTTCAAATTCAAACATTTTGCAATGGACTCCATAGACAAACTAAATCCATTGTAGATGCTACTGCCACTAGATCCATCATGAGAAAATCACATAAAGAAGCTAATAAATTATTAGAAAAGCTAGCATCTAACCATTATCAGATGGGGTAGGACAAAGCAATGACGAAGAAGAGTGGAGGTATTCTTGAATTGGGCACATTGAGCGCTTCGTCTGCACAAGTGGCTGCTTTGTCAAAACAAATGCAAGCTTTAGGGATGAATTCTAATGTGTATTTAGTGAACATGATAGTAACTAAGTGTGAGTGGTGTGGTGAAGGACATCCTACTAGGCATTGTGCCAACAATCCTGAATCAGTAAATTTTGTTGGAAGCTATACCAGACAACAAAACAATCCTTATTCCAATACTTACAATCTAGGATTAGGAATCATCCGAACTTTCCATGGGGAGGCAACCAAGCCTCAACATAAAGTCCACGACAACAACCTCCTCCAGGTTTTCAGCACAATAGAGTACAACCTCATGAAAAGAAACCAACTATGGAGGAAATGTTCATGTAATTTTTGCAAAGTCAGCAGGCTTCTATGAGGAATTTGGAAACTCAAATGGGTCAGATTGCTAGTGTATTGAGTAATAGGCCACAAGGTGGACTCCCTAGTGATACTCGAAATCCTAGGGAAGAGGGTAAATAATGTAAAGTCATTACATTGAGAAGCAATATGGAATTGGAAAATCCTTACAATCAAAAGACACCAATTCCCATGGCTAACCCAGAGGTGGTTGAATGAAATGAAGAAAATAAGGATGAATTGGTAGAAGTCCTACCACCTGAGGGTTCATTTGATCAACATAACCGGTTCTCAAGAGTTCCATATCCTCAGAGACTACAGAAAAGTAAACAAGACAACAAATTTCAGCAATTCTTGGAGGTGTTTAAGAAGCTTTCTATAAATATCCCATTTGCTAAAGCGCTCGAGAAAATGCCGAGCTATGCTAAATTCATGAAGCAAATATTATCTAAGAAGAATAAAATGGAGGATTTTGAAACAATTGCCCTTGATAAAGAGTGTAGTGTTGTACTACAAAGGAAGCTTCCACCAAAGCTCCTAGGGCAGTTTACTATTCCTTGTGCTATAGGCCCGAAGTTTTGTTGTCAAGCATTATTTGACTTAGGTGCAAGCATTAATTTGATGTCTCTTTCTATTTACAAAAAGTTGGGTTTGTGACGGTTACAACAAAGCACGATTAAACTGCAATTGGTAGACCGCTCCTTAATATTTCCAGAAGGGGAGATTGAAAATATACTTGTTATGGTATACAAATTTATATTCCTAGCCGATTTTGTGATTGTGGATATGGAAGAAGAGTCAAATGTACCCATTATAGTTAGCAGGGATTTTCTTGCCACTGGGAGGACATTGATTAATGTAGTTGCTGGTGAATTGATATTGAGAGTAGATAATGAACAAGTGGTCTTTAATGTTTTTAAGGCTATGCAATATTCAAAACCAGTAGATTATTGTTTTTATATTGATGAAATCCATTCTCCTTTAGCAGCCACATTAGTTTCTGATGTTGATGATTCTGATGATGAGGAGAAAGGTTAGTATTTGCACCTACTAAATTCTACTCCAACATTCACTCGAGGTCAAGGTAAATTTGAATCTTTGGAGTTGCAACCTTCAATATCGACATGGATCAAGCTTTCCATTGACGTCCTACCGACCTTGGAGTTGAAACAACTTCCATCCCATTTGAGGTATGCATTTCTAGGCCCTTTTAACACTCTACTGGTTATTATTTCGTTTTGCTTTGACTAGTATGCTGGAAGACAAGATATTGAGAATATTACAGCAGCATAAGCTGGGTATAGGATGGACTATTGTTGACATTCGTGGTATTAGTCCTTCCTTTTGTATGCATAAAATCATTCTTGAAGATGGATATAAACCCTCAGTGGAACATCAGCGGTGGCTAAATCCAATCATGAAGGATGTTGTTAAGAAAGAAATATCAAGTGGCTTGATCCAGGTATAATTTTCCCTATTTTTGATAGTTCTTGGGTGAGTCCTGTGTAGTGTGTACCTAGGAAGGGCGGTATGACAGTGACAAGATGGAGATTATGCATGGATTACCAAAAACTCAACAAAGGTACCAGAAAAGATCACTTTCCATTACCATTCATTGACCAAATATTGGATAGGCTAGTTGGCAAACAATTTTACTATTTCCTTGATGGATATTTAAGATACAATCAAATTGTGATCCTCCTGGAGGATCAAGAGAAAATAACCTTCACATGTCCGTACGGTACATTTGCATTTTGCAGCATGCCATTTGGGTCTTTGCAATGCTCCAGTCACTTTTCAGTGATGCATGATGGCGATTTTTCAGACATGGTAGAACTATGGATGATCTCTATTTTTAGTGATACTTATGATAATTTTTTGCAGGTTCTTGATCAGGTTCTCCACCGATGTGAAGACACCACTTTGGTTCTCAATTGGAAGAAGTGTTATTTCATGGTACAAGAGGGAATTATTTTGGGTCACAGAGTATCCAACAAGGGCTTGGAAGTGGATAGAGTGAAGATTGAAACAATTGAAAAATTGGCCATCCCAACATCAATCAAAGTAGTTAGAAGTTTTCTCGGGCATGCAAGGTTTTATTGCTGTTTTATTGAAGATGTTTCTAAAATTGCTAAGCCACTCTCTAATTTGTAAGAAAAATATGTTGCTTTTGATATAAATGCTAAGTGTTTAGAAACTTTTGAAGCCTTAAAAGCCCAATTCATTTCTTCTCCAATACTTGCTTGCCCTTATTGGAATTTACCATTTGAACTAATGTGTGATGACAGTGATTATGAAGTTGGTGCTATTGTGAAGCAACGAAAAGATAAACTTTTTCAGACAATTTATTATGCAAGCAAGACACTCAATGAAACTCAATTGAATTACACTACCACTGAAAAAGAATTGTTAGCTGTTGTGTACACCTTTGAGAAATTTTAGTCTTATCTCATTTGCACTAATGTAATTGTTTATACAAATCATGCAGCTCTTAAATATCTATTTGAGAAAAAAGATGCCAAACCAAGGTTAATTCGATGGGTGCTCCTACTACAAGAGTTTGATTTGGTAATCAAAGACCGAAAAGGGTCCGAAAATAAAGTAGCTGATCATCTTTCTCGACTCGAGAAAAGAAGTTTAGACGATCCTTCACTCCGGATTAATGACTATTTTTTGGATGAACAACTTTTAAAGGTATCGCATTCCTGGTTTGCTGATTATGCAAATTTTCTTTTTTGTCAATTACTTCCTCCCGATTTGACATCTCACCAAAAGAAGCGGTTCCTCCATGATTTGTGCACTTATTTATGGGATGAACCTTTCTTGTTCAAATGTTGTAATGATCAAGTTATTCAAAGGTGTGTGCCAGACGAAGAGATAGATAGCATTCTCCATCATTGTCACTTCTACGATTATGGTGGTCATTTTGGTAGAGCGTCGGACCGCGATGAAAATTCTTCAATCTGGATTTTATTGGCCTACTTTATTTAAAGACTCACATCTTATTGTTTTTTAGTGTGATTGTTGTCAAAGAGTGGGAAATATCTCAAGTCGTAGAGATACCACTTACCAACATTTTAGAAGTGGAACTTTTTGACGGGGGATTTGATTTTATGGGACCATTCATAACAACTCATCAGAATCTATATATCATGGTAGTAGTCGATTATGTATCAAAATGGGTGGAAGCAGCTACTTTCCCAACTAATAATACTAATGTGGTGTTGAAATTCTCGAAAAAATATATATTATTACTCGTTTTAGCACTCCTAGAGCTATTATTAGTGATGAGGGTACACATTTTTGTTACTATCGATTTGATATTTTGTTGCGAAAATATGGAATCAAGCATAAAGTATACACAACTTATCAGCCCCAGACAAGAGGACAAGCTAAAATTTCTAATAGTGAAATTTAAATTTTTTTGGAAAAGACTGTTTGCCCCTCTCGTAAGGATTGGTCTATACGTATGGATGATGCTTTATGGGCATATAGGATGGCTTATAAAACACCGATTGATTTTTGGAAAGGCTTTCCATCTTCCAGTGGAGCTTGAACACAATGCATATTGGGCTATTATAAAGTTAAATTTTGATATGATGGCTTGTGGGGAAAAAAGACTTCTTCAATTAAATGAGCTAGATGAGTTCCAAATGGAGGCATACGAAAGAGCCAAATTGTATAAGGAAAAGACAAAATTAGTGGCATGATCAGAATATTTCCCATCGTACTTTTCAACCCGAACAATAGGTATTATTATTTAACTCAAGGTTGAAGTTGTTTCTACGAAAATTAAAATCACGATGGTATGGCCCTTTCATCGTCCAACAAGTATTTCCCCATGGAGCTGTGGAAATTTATAAGGAAGGTTCAGGTACAAGTTTTAAAGTTAATGGGTAGAGACTTAAGCCTTATCTTGGAGGTAATGTTCCCATATACCAAGCTTCCATTACATTCTCCCCGCATTAAGTACTTGGAATAGTCGAGCTGATTACTATAAATTTAGTGCTTCATGGGAGGCAACCCATGCGTTTTAGTTAATTTTTGTAAGATAGGTTGTTTAGTTTATATTTTGGGAGTTTCTTTTAGCTTTGGTTTTTATTTGTGTTTGGTTAATTTTAATTTTTGTTAGAGAGTTTTGAATTGTTTATCATTAATTTTCTTCTAAACAAATGAATGAAAATGAAAAATGACAGGCTGAACCGGGAGACCAGTGCTCGAACTCTTGGAAATAGGACGCTCGAGCGCTCGTCTGATTTAGTATAACATGATTAACCGGGGGGACAACACTCGAGCGCTGGGATTTAGAGCGCTCAAGCGCTTGCCCGACAGGTTTTAAAAAAATAGGGCGCCCGATCCTTCTTCCCATGTATCCCTGAATGACGGCTCCATGGGCAACAACAACGGTGGCTTGGGCGACGATGGCAACAGCGGCACCTCCGGCGACTGGCCACTACTCCAGCGACTCATTTCCCATCCCTTCTCTCTTCTTTTTCTTTCCCTTTCACCCTAAAGGTTTGATTTTTTTTTCTTTAATCTTTCCCTCTTATTTACATGTTAATTCATTAGGGCTTTAATTTAAATTGTGATTGGGATAAGATTTCTAGTTTGCACACCTTTAATTGTGATTGCTATTGTGTGAATTTGGGAATTAGGGGTTGGTTTGATTAATATAGTTAATTAATGTGTTGTTTGGATTATCATCTATACTCTAATTTAGATCACTAATTTTTGGCACAAAATTTTCTTATTTACATTGGAATAAAAGGTGGTTTGAGTGGGTTGTTATTTAATTTTAATGTCCTCCCTTTATTTGGAAATTGTTGAATTAGTACCATTTTTATTTCACATAATTATATATATATATATAGGTGTGTTTAGGGGTAATTATGGGTGATCAAAATAAATTTTATCCATTGCCTTACTCTTGTTGATTATCACTTTTGAGCCAATGTTTTATAATTTATTTGGTGTTGTGCTACACTTGTGTATTTATTGTGTTATTTATTCACCCTAAAGGACAAGATGCCTAGGAAAGGAAAAGTGTTGTCTTCCCATGCGAAGGCATCTTCGGCCCCTTCCTATGATCAACGTAACTTTGGATCTAATGAAGCTTGGCTTTGGTTTAATAATGACCTTACTTGGAAAGTCGTGATCGAAGAGTAGGGGCCTTAAGCTCAATGAAAGGTGGGATAAGTTTATGATCGTGACTGGGAGAAGTTTGTGGAGGTTCCCGCACCTACAATTCTTTCAATTTTCAAAGAATTTTATGCTAATATGCTCAATGCTAGACAAAATAAATGTATTCTGTAGGGTGAGAGGGTGCCTTTTTATGTGAAGTCCATTAATGCTTACGTTGGTAGTCCCAATATTCCCAATGATCAATGGGCACCCTACTACGATAAGGATAACATAGATGTGGATGAGTTCACAAGCAAAATGTCATGGTAATGTTCCATGGGAGATGACATGGACTAATAATTATAAGCAGTTCAAAGTTAGTTGTCTCACTGCTAAAGCTAAAGCTTGGTATAGCATACTGGTTACCAGATTGGACGATAGGAAACACACTAGCCATGTTAATTTGGAGCGGTCCAAGCTGGTATATGCTATTTTGATTGGTATGAGTATTGATATCGGCCGCCTCATTTGGGCTAATATTGTGAAAACATCCACCACTACCGCTACCGGTATGTAGTTTCCCTCTTTGATTACCACATTATGTCGTCAAGCAGACGTACTAATTGACTCAGAAGAATATCATATTCGGCCTTTGTTACCGATCAATAGGGTGAGTGAGACCCCGTATACTTATCACTAGAATTCTCAACAACGCGTGCAGCAATTGGAGCGAATTTTTCGACAACCTTCACCACCTCATGGAACCTCTGGTGTTTCCTGGCCCATTCACCCATAACCTACTCGTTGAAGTGTTCATATCGCTGTAGAGGACCACTTGGATGCCATTCAGAGAGAGTAGGAGTAGTAGGCCAAGTTTATGCACTATCATATGAATGGCAGCTTCAAATGCAGTCTCAAATGACCCGGCTTTCATTACATTAGGGTATTCCACAGGAAGAGATCCTAGTTTATCCAAAACTTCGTCGGAATAGAAGTGATGTAGGTGAGTTTGTTAACTAGGTCCTTTCAATGTACCCTTTATTTATCCTTGTTTCAACCAATTTTGAGCCATAAAGTTAATCTGTTCTGCTTGTTATCCTAAGATAATAATAGACTTAGCCTTTATTTTATTTTATTTATCCTTGTTTGCTAATTGTCTTAACATAAAACCTTAGTGATTAACTTTTTCCAAGGTTGGAATGAATTGATTACTTAATGAGAATGATATTTTTGGGTATGGAGTTTATTTGGATGAAAAGAAAATGACAAAAGAAAAAATTATGAAGTGTTGAAATTGTAGAAGTTAAAAAAATCTCATGGTTATTCTATCAATTATGTGTGTTTTTTGAAGCAAAATGTGAATGATTCGATGACATTGTGTGCAAAGATTTATATTAATTTGTTTCAAGCTTGGAAAGAGTCTTGAGCTAGGGTTCATTGTTTTTTATCTTGATATCAATTTTTAGCCTTTAGCCTAGCCCCATTACAACCTATAAAATCATATTGCTCTTGATTGACAAGGTACTTATATTAGTGGAGAGAAAATTGATACTTAAACTTAAGGAGAATTTGATTTAATTGTATTGGATGATAGTATAAGGTGATTCTAAACTCATTTGAGAGATAAGTTTGGGAGTTTTATTTTCTTTTCATATTGGGAATTATGTTTGCATCTTTATTATACAATTTGATATAATGTGAATTTTGAAATGTTATTATTTGATTTCAAGAAATAATATTTGTGCACTAATGAGAAGTTATAAATTGATTTGTTCGATGGGTTGTGTGGATTAAAGAAATGAGTCAAGTCTAGTTTATGTTTTGCTCAGGACTAGCAAATATTCAAGTTTTGGGGTGTGATAACTGTATAAAAGATTTATTATTCCTTGCATTTTATATTAAGTTTTTGTCATGTTTCAAGTTATTTATATTTTAAGTTTATTAGTTTAGGAGTTTATTAGGTATTATAATTAAAACAAGAAATCATTGTGATTTTGGTGTACAAAGTGCTAATTAATATTGTTTTGCCACGGTATATGAGTTAGAAGATGATCCAGAACGAATTGAGAAGCGACTCGAGTCGAAAAAGTGTACTTTGGTGGTTTTGACGCTCGAGCGCTGGGATTCAGTGTGCTCGAGTGCTGGCCTGTGGTTTAGAAGGAATTATAGCCCAGACCAGACCACTAGAGTGTTGGAGATCAGAACGCTCGAGCGCTGGCGATGAAAAAATAAATTTTCATTATTTCATCATTTTATGGTGGGCCCCACTTATACTATTGGGTGGATCATTTATAAACTTGATTAGGGTTTTAAAGAGAAGAAGAAGGAAGAAAAAGAAACTCTGGATGGCTAAGCGACAACACGAAAGACGAGAAGGAACAACAAAGAAGTTGGATCAAAAGAAAAAGATGCTTTCTTAAAAAAAGAGATCTTCTTATTTTGATTTAGTTTTCTTTGTAATTTAATGATGTCTTTCATATGACATATGAATTTCTTGCGTTTAATCGAATATTTTATAGAGTAAATTCTTTTCTATGATTTTTAATGACACCTAGTGCATAGATTAATCAAGGTTATTAATTTTTATCTATGTGGTTGTGATGTTGGATCATCTATTTTATTATGTTCTTAATATTATCATTCAACTGGAAATCTATTGTTAAATCTAGAGATTTGAACTTGTCTAGAGATATATAGATTAAATTTGTCATTGAATAAAATAGCTTTTTTTCATTTGTTTTGGGTGATTCACATATGAGACGGAGATATATTCATATGTCTTGGGTAACTATTAAGGGAAAAAATTAAAATATTATTTTGCATACACAATTTTATAGAGATATAGAAGTTGGGTGTGAGTGATAAGTTTATAGTGAATCGAGAGATTATCATGAATAATTAATTCCCGTGGTTAATAATCTAAATGTGCAATTTATGAGTAGAAGTTATAACTTTAATCGTATAAAGCACTAGGTGAAATTAAAAATCATAGATTTGTCATCGTGAAGTTAATATATAATGTAAATATTACATGTTAGATTAATTTAATCTTAATTCATAAATAAATCACTCTTTGAATTTGCTTTCATTTAAGTATAATTAATTAAATTAGTTTGCCAATTGAGAATTTCTATTACTAATTCCTTGTGATATGATGCTTTCTTATCATGTTTAATACTTGATTCGGCACGTGCACTTGCGTTATAATTTTCACGTCAATTACCAATCCAACCATGGGTCTATACTTTGGAAAAATTTATCAAGAATGGTGCTAAATACTTCAAAGGTACCAGTGAACTTGATAAGGATGAAGGATGGACTCTCAAGATGCTAAAAACCTTTAGAGCGATGTGTAATAACAAAATAAAAAATAATGTCACATCTGACACATCCTTAGATAAGATCCAATATATAAGTAAGGACGTGATTATAGATTTACAACTTAATTAATCACTTTAGAAGAAATGACTAAGTCTATTAGTTTGTACTTGGGTTAGGTCATTACAAGTACTATCAGAGCCAACATAGGATCATATTTGATGGTGGGCAGGACCAAGAAAAAGGAAGTCCATGAAAAGAATTATGTGGACAGAATTCCTTGGAGAAAGAAGGGTGGAATATAAGAAGCCTAAGAAGGTTAAGAAAGGAATTTTGAAGACAAAATTTCTTAAAGGTGAGTGGACTATAATAACCCAAAAACAAAAAAGAAAGTCACACATCTAACACATCTTGGGGATGTACCTATAGATCTACAACTCAATTAATCACTTTTAAAGAAATGACAAGGCCTATCTGTTTGCACTTGAGCTGGTACACGATAGAAATGCCTAAGAATCATCGAGTGAGACTTGCTTGTTACATGTTTGAGGAGGAAGCTGGTTTTTGGTGGGAGACAACACAATGATCTAACTTTGCTGCTCGTGAGTTTGAGACTATCACTTGGGCTAAATTCATGGAGTTGCTTAATGTCACCTACTATTTGGAGCAAGTCATGGAGTACAAAGCTAGGGAATTCGGCAACATTTACCAGGGTAATCTAACTGTTCGAAAGTTTGAGCTGAATTGTGTATCCAATTGGCAAGATTTATAGCTAGGGTATGGAAAGAATTCCACGAAGCCATGGGAACAGAACTGAAGTTCAGTACATGTAAAGACCGTGGAAAAAAATTTTAATATATTCGACCCGGGCAGGGAAGGATCGAACGTTAGAGAATTAATATTAATTATATTATATTCTCTACCCGGTTAAGTCGACCCGATTAAATATTTTATTCTTTACCCGGTTACCAGGTTAAAGGAATAAAATACGGGTGTTGGTGTGTTTCCACAAACCCTAGCCGTCATTTCATTTTATAAAGGACGTCCTCCACCCTAGCCTTCATTCGCATTCTCTTCTCCTCTCCCTTGCTGGCATGTCTTCTTCCTTGTTTAGGTATTCTTCCTATCTCCTTCTTCTTAATTTTCTTGCATGCATATTTTAATTTGATAATAAGTTTTATAATCGTGAGGACTAAAGTGTCAAATCAACAGGAAAGAAAAGAACTAAACTAAACTGGAAAACTGAAATCCCGTCTATGGCCGACGGGTGCAAATTGTTAGCGAGATGGGCAACTATAAACAAGTTTGCAAGGCTTCCCCTCACACCCCCGACGACCACTCTAGTTGCTGGGTTGAAGGGATGGCTTTCCATGGCCCTGGTTTCCAAGTGGTGGCGGAATTACAGCTGGTTATGGGCGGAGTTGTAGGGAACAACACTGTGGAGGAATTCTAGACATCTATACCAGTTCGCCGGCCAAGGCTCACGCCGTGCATGCTCACAGCGCTTGGCCTTGACGTTGGGTTGTCGTGCAGGGGAGGGGAAGAGTTCCCGGTAGTGCTGCTGGCTGGATGGAGTTAAATTTGCAGTCCTGGCGGTGCTGCTGGCCGAAGTCACGTCTTGGTGCAGAACATAGTTGGACGTGGATAGTTGGTGAAAGGCACGAGCTTTAGGCTTCCAATTGGATTGCTAGGGAAGGGAAGCAGTTAGGGTAGGAAGTGATCTGGTTTTGGGTTGAAGAAGAAGACGCCAAGACTGGTTTTTGGGTGCAGGAAGGTCGCCTTGGATAGCTGCTGTAAAATGCGGACATTAGGCTTCATCTTTGGCGGTTTTAATTCGTTGTTGATGCTTGGTTAGGATGTTTAGATGGTTGTTCAATTGGGTTGCTGGGGAATTGAAGAAGGACGTGACCAGTGGTGGTGCCAAGGTCTGGTTTTGGTGCAGAGAAAAATGGTGACGAGGAGAAGAAGAAGAAGGGTAGTGGTAAATAAAGTGATTATTTTAATAACAAGTTAGTAATATAGAAAATGAGTTATTAAACTATAGTCGGGTAGCAATCACTCGCATCGAACCTAAATAGCACAATGAAAATAAATAAAGTTCAAAACTTTATTGTGTCGAATAATTTAAAATAATTATATTAATAATATTTATAAATTAAAATAATACAAATTATTTTAAATAATTTAATCGAACAACTTAATTAATTAAATTACTGTAAATAATAATAACGATTAAAAATTATAACGGTCAACTAAATCATCAAGATCAGGGTTAAATAATTATCACCGCAAAGGAAAATTAAATACTTGTTTATTAGTAATAATTATTTTATCAACTGTTAGGTATTAATTATAAGTTAGATAATTAATTTAAGATGTAAAGTAGGACTTAAATGATTATATTACGTGAATAATCAATTATCTCACTAGATTTATTGAAAATTTAATATTTAATATTTTTGAATTGTTACATGATATGTTGTCAAAATTTTAATAATGATATATATATATATATATATATATATATATATATATTAGACATTTAGTTGCATGCATTTCTACTCAAATAAAATTATAGTTATGTATAATTTTATATTCTCGTTCATATTAGGATCATTTGGTTAGAGCTGCGAGTTCGAAATACCAGGTCCGTATAATCATTTGGAATGTTGTACTTTCCCTTATTGGTAGCCCTAGTCGGCCTGAGCCCAGATTCGACCACCATGCGCTATAACGCAATCGGGGTCAAGGAATTGACTCAGTCCGACACAGGGCCGCACCTTTAAAATTACTATGTGTGTGCTTATAATTATTTGAAATGTTATATTGTCTGTATAATTATTTGGAATGTTGTATTGTCCGTATAATTATTTGAAGTGTTATATTTTCCCAAACTGGTATAACAATATGAAATGTTGTATTTTCCAAAATTGGTAGCCCTTGTCGACTTAGTGGTTTTATCACTAACGCGGAATTGCCTCCGCAGGTGAGCAGCTTTGGGACTAAAGAATAGAAGTGTGATTGGTGGTTCTTTTACCAACCCAGGTATGGTGAATCGATAATAAAGTTGGACTTCCTTATTATTTTCTTGTGTTATAAATGTGGCTATGGGAAACGGTCCGAGACTGTGGGACGATTATTTTAAATTTTAGACAACATGATTTATTGTTATGATTCATATTATATGTTGCGAGACTTATTTCCTATATTTCAGTTCATATTCTGGAATTTTACCGTTACATCAATTATATTTTTAAGTAACACCCGGTCCGGTTCGGGCGGGTCATTATAGTACAACTATCCATCCATAGTGTAACACCCCATTCTGGTTCACCCATGAACAGACCCAAATATGTCACCCGCAACCGAATCGTTCGCTAATCTACTTGATTCAGCTAAGCCAACCCGGATCTACCCTCGGTGTCTTAAGATGGAAGTGCAAACATGAAATGCATGGATGAGATGCTTAGGTTCTAACATGGTCTTACATGCATGCTATGATGTGCAAGCAAAAACAAGACAATGCAACAAGCAAGGAATTCAAATAAAAAATTCATTAATTTTTACGAAAAAACGGATAGTGGCCCCTAAAAGTGCAATAGGGGCCACCCTATCAACAGTAAACATCATATATTTATATCAACAGGCATCAAAACATAACCCAAACATTTCATTTTCCATCACATTCTAGTTGTCCTTGCTTCGTAGTTTACCCTGCATGCTTTTCACTTCCCATTTCCATTCACATGCAAAATGCTCATAATAGATTCATAGTTATAGCATATCAAATTCATCAACACAGTTCAATACACATCATCATCACTACATACACTCAGCAGGTACATGTGTGCGCAATTTTTGTGCTGCTCCTCTGTAGTCCCAAGAGCTCTCATTCCTTAAAGTGCTCACCTACATATATAATAGGAAATCATCAGTAACGAGTGTTACCGGTTCAGAAAATAACTAATATCAATCTGGCATAGGAGAGCTAACTCTCCTGTTGAATAGAAATCCATATCTTCCTCATAGAACACTCATCAAGGCATATATGGGAGACATCGATCCTAGATCGATAGTCTCCCCATTTCTTTCTCATTCTCATACTTTGGCCATTTCTCTATCACTTTTCACATTAATTTCATTCCTTTCCACCCTCTACGTCCTCCATATTACTCCTGGCCCTGAGTATAGGGGCTGAGTACTCTCAGGCATGCACCCTTTGAAACCACAAGTCTAGACATGCACTGCATTGAAGTGCCCGTGAACCTCCACACTTCTCCGGGTTTGAGGAACTCAAAGGTGGAGTTGTCAGGATTCCCTCGGGAATGAAGTGGGTTCTCCCCAGCTCTAGAGCCCACTTTGATGAGCACACACTCTATCTCAAGACGTGGCCGATCGATAACCCTCATTCCATCTCTCACTGAAAATGTGAAAACTATACATATGTATAGGTTTGGGTGGCCAAAGGTAACTTGTGATGGATCTTAATTTCGAAAACTAACTCGAGGGATCTCAAACTTGAGGGTTATTAATACAGAAAACTGTTGGCTAAATGGCACGAGTTAAGTGGGATTTGATAAAATGCCACTTAACTTGTCCTGCACATGTTAAATCAAATACACAATAGAATAGCGTAAAACAGAGAATGAGTCCTAAACAAACCTAGTAGAAGCTCCAATCAGGTCCTCACGCTTAGGCAGCGAGCTCCTACTCCGTACCTATACGACAAACTAAAAGCTAACGCTCACTAATGATGCAGTCATACATCCATCACGCATCAATCATAGTCACATCAACCTATGTCAATTCTAGCAAGTCTACTTAGGCTAGTTTGCATTAGATCATGATCATTACTTAGTTACCCTAATTAGTTTCTTAGCTTCCATTTTTAACACCACTCAATCAAACAATTTCATATTTTATTCTTAATCAAATCTGCATTTATATATAATTATAACACACAATTCACCAATCCAGGCATGCTGTACTAATAACCATAACCCTTACTAAATTAAGTCAGAGTTAATTATACCTCGTGTCGTCGGCAAGCGGCGATGGCTACGGTTTCATCGCACGGCTTGGAACTTGAATTCAGCACTCAACAGCATCCAAAGTTCGATTTGGATTCGACTGGATGAGTTCAGCAGAATGTCCGGCGAATTTCCGCGAATCTGATTTTTGGCGGTTTTGACGATCTCCAGCGGCTTCTCGGTGGTTTTCCGAGCGACTTTTCTGGCGGGACAATCGAGGCTATGGGTCTGGCACCAGCTCAGCGAGCTCGATCCAGTGGTGCTGACGGTGAGGACGGCCACGGCGGCAATGATCGCCCGCGGCGGTACTGAGTTCAATCGAGGCAGTCGGTCACTCTGATCAGATCCACGGCTGGCCTCGGTGGTGGTGCTAGGTAGGGGGAAATGTCGGGGAGCTCAAGGGAGTGGTCGTCGAGCGTCACGGCAGTGGCGGCATGGCCCGGACGGCGGTGAATCGACAAGGGGAGCGTCGTGCGCTTGTGGAGTGATTCCAGCGTCGTGGCGGCGAGATGGTGGCCGGGGTTGGTCGTGGCAGCACGGCAGGACGGGGCAGCATCGATCGGCAGTAGTGTGGCATCGGCTGACGGAACACAAGGGCGGCGGTGATGGGGTTTGGGGTGAGGAAGTGTCGGGAGGGAGAAGAAACACTTCGGTGGCAAACTCGTAAATAAGTATTGACTCGATTCCTACTCGAGTCAAAATAATAACTAGTTCGTAATAAATCCTAAAAACAATCTAGAAAAATATGGAAAAATCCCATAAAATATATTACACACCATAACACACAATGACATGTTCTATAACTAATAACCCACCCAAACTGCCCTATAACGTGTCCTAATGCGTTATTCGGCCTAAAACTATCTTTTATGATCAAATACATAAAAAATAAAAGAAAAATACTGCATACTTTCATATATTCTGATAACCCATTTTTCACCATCTTTTCGATGTTATCATCATATTTTAAGGTACACTTGACCCTCATTGCTCATAACTCACGGTTGGCCTCGACTCAGCACGCAGTTCATGAAACTGACTCGACTTGAACCGACGGTTGAACCGACTAGTTCAATAATATAAAACTCTGACTCGAGTCACACATTTTACACATAGACTGACAGTCAATTAGAAAAGACTATTTAGATCCTACAAGATTTTCTTAGGTCTTGTGTTTTAGACTAGCAAGGTAGTTGGAAGGACCATTTACTATTAGTGGAGTTTGGTTACAACAATGGATACTAGTCCACTATAGGTATGACATTATTTGAAACACTATATGTGTAATGTCCTCGTAAGAACCATACTAGAGGCCTTACTCGGTAAATCAGTTAAGCAAAATTTCAAATTCATTTATGAAAAATATTATAATAAAATAGTTCTAAAATTAGTGTAAAACCCGGTAAACCCCGGAATCTCTAAATTGTCCGGTGTCTCAGTGTTGAAAATCAATAGTCAGTATTCCTAATAACTAGGCATATAGTAAAATAATATGTAGAAAATCCAATACCATAATAATGTAAAATATATAGTCACTAATAACCGAATGAAGCAAAGCATCCCCCACAGTGACTCTAGCTCCTGAGCAGGATACAAACCTATATGTTTTAAAAACAAATGTCAATAACAAACATTATTGGTCCTCACATAAGTAATGTGTAACAGATGAGTCATGTACAACTCATATTATACAAACCACATAAGCTTAGGAGATGACAAAACACTAAACACTCATCTCTTTATATATACGAGCACTCTTCCTCTAGACATGTTCCCATTAAGACACATTAACTTATCATATTAGTTGGACACCAAAGATCCACTGCTAGTCTGTCCTAATCGAATTAAAGAGATTGTCAAGCTAGTTGAGCTAATGAAGAAAAGGGATGAAACAATCTCAAGACCAACACAAATCATATGTGGATTTATGAAGGAGGCCACTAGAATTAGACATTTGAGATCATGTATTCATCGAAATATCACCAACCACAGGGGTGACGAGAATTTGCAAGTCCAGCAAGTTGTGTTTGAGATATATGGGCCTTTGAGATACTCAAACGAATCGGGGATCTGGCTTATCAGTTACCCATACCACCTACTTCAACTTTTGCATCTGATATACTCCATGTATCTGTATTGAAAATGTATCCCCTAAATGCATCTCATAAGATAGACTAGAAAGATTTAAAAATTCAGGAGGGCATGTCTATTGTTGAGAAGCCTCTAAAGATTCTAAACACTAAGGTGAGGTATTAAGGATTAAAATCATTCTAATGGGGAAGGTTCTTTGGAGAAATCACACTCTAAAAAAAGTTACTTGGGAGGTTGAGTCATAAAGAACAAGTATGTAGAACTCTTCGTTTGACAAATTTTGGGACGGAATTTCTTTAAGAAAGACATAATGTATTACTACTTAAGATCTATATAGATAAGTATAAAATAACTGATAAGGATAATTATAAAATTTCAATTCAATCTAACGTTTCTAATGTGTTTTTCTTAAACATCAAAATAATTGTAAAAAAAATAATTTCAAAGTACTTATTAATTAGTATATTTTTTGAAAATCTAAAAGTTAGTTGTAATAATATAAAAAAAGATAATATTTCATCAACGTCAAAGTTATATGGTCTACTTTTAATATATATAAATCTTATTTTATAAGTCTTGTTAATAAATATTAAAATATATGTACATTTCATATACATTATATGAGGCGTACCTCATGGGTAAAAAAATAACGGGAAGGAAAAGATAGCCGAATTTTATAAACCGAAAAGTCCATATACCTAGGGACATTTTAAATGGGTCACAAATAAAGTCGGGATTCGGTCGAGTCATATCGGACCAGCAGGGAGAAAGTCCTAAACTGTTTAGGGATTGGGGAAAATTGGGGAGCAGCTTCTCCGGAGTGGAACTCCGTCCGGCCGCAGCTACCTTCCGACATATAGTCACCGTCCGGAACACGCCTTTTCCTCGTCTGTTCACTGTGAGGTTTGAGAGAAACCTAGAGAGAGACTGGTGTGTATTGAAATCCACCATGGCGAGTTGCCGGTGAGTAGGGGTCTGGTCAAGCAGCTCGTGAGATGGAAGAGAGCTACGGATGAAGTTCCGACCTTGGACGGCTGGAGGGGACCAGTGGACACGACCGAGAGTGGCCAAATGGGATTAGATGTTCTCCGTGCATGTCCTCGAAATTTCCATTTCCGGCTAGCATGGGTGGGGTGGGTTTCACATGAGAAGACAAACTTTTTCGGGAAAGGGATCGACGAAATAAGGTAAAATAAATATCCCTCTTTTAAATTTACCTTGGTCGGGGATCAGTGTTCTAGTAATTGGTTGGACCCGATTCTTATAGCCTGACTCGAACAATAGAGTAGCAGCAGGATTGCCGAAGATGCTGGACCCACGGAGAGTCGACGGCATTCAGGGGGAAAGGGGGTTTTGATTAGGCCTTAAACTTATTATACTTTTATGCTCTCTTTTTTAACTGTTTTATTAACCGATTATAAAAATAAAAAAAAACTGAACTAAATCAGCCTATGTAAATCAATTAATAACAGATTGTGCTATAAAGATTTACATAAGAAACATGGTATAATCATGGATCAATTACAGTAATGACATGTATAAACGTGAATGTGGCATGTCAGATCATAAAAATATGACGTATAATTCATGCTTATCTGACCTAACTGAACATATCAATTGGTATCATATATATATTCATCAAAACATATCAGATAAATATTAAAAAAATAATCATGCATATCAAATCATAAATAATCAACAAATGACTTAATTTATAATATAAACATGATTGATGTAAATTGAGCATGAATGCCATACGAAAATTAAGAAATGATTCATGAAATATGACTTCAGAGAAAATTATCTCATTTGCAAACATATCTGCGTGGAATCAAGTATATGATGCGATTGCCTGATATTGTAATAATGGTTGATCAGCATGAAGAATATAAGGCTCATATTCATGTTGTTTACATGATTTCATTTCATAAAATAATCCAAGAGCATGTAAACGTCAATACTAACTTGAACATTGATATTAAGGCTCTTGATGCCAATGAAGAGTTATTATGTATGAAAATAAATCAGTAATAGGAAGGAACCTGGATCATAGTAGATGTCACAAGGCAAATTCATATCACATATGATGAGAATTATAGCGCCCAACCTTCCTCCCCTTTATTCTCTTTTCACCGTCGGCCCATTTTGTTTGTCCCTACAGGAGATTGATCTCTCTTTTTTGGACACAATGTGATAAGAATGATTCCCTACAATATCTCAACAAATGAGATACTCCTGGATTAAAATATTCAGCGATGGTGACCATGAACCATCTTTATCTTTAAAGATTTGGTGAATTTGGTTTTGGTGGGATCCAAACCCCATAATGGGCATTACTCTAAAACTGACAGCAACAGGTCTTAATCAAGCTTTTGTTATAAGTTCGGAACTCTTATCATCAATGGCCTGTTTTGTCCTAGTGTTCTCTGGTTGCTTAATACAATGCTGCATAACTTGTTTGGAATGGAAATGGAGTGATTGTTGTCCTATTAAAGGGAGAGGGGAATGCATTTGTTTATATAAGCATAAAGTTACATCAACAAAATTTTAAGAAGTAATTGTGTAGAAACCTAATCTAACGCTCATCCTATTTTTAAGTTATTCTCCTCGTCGTTGGGTTCACTCCTCTTAAAATGGTTGCTTGTATTGTGTCAATGGTAAGGATTCGTCTGGTTTTTCTCTTTGTAATAAATTCGTAATTATGGTTGGACAATGCATTTCTCTTTTTTCTGTGGATTATTGTTTTCTTATTGTTGGATGATAGTATTTTTGCTCTAGGAAGTTGTAATCATTAAATATTCTTCCATAAGTCTTCAACACCATTTCAGTGAAAAAAATGGAATGAATTGATTTCTTTTGTGAACTGTAAAAAACATATGTATTAATTTACAATTTTCTCATTTTTTTATAGCTATTTATCATCTAATACACTTGGTTTTTTTCATTTGCATTTTTTGAATGACCTCATGCTTGTGTATAACTTAACTTCTATATCTTATTTAGTTCATTACAATGTTTTATTGTCAGTGCACTTTATGAAGCATGAGTCTTCCCGCTAATGGTTCAGGAAAGATAAATGAGGAATATACATTTGGCGATCAAACAACAAGTGATGTTATTGTTCGACTAAGAAATAATCTGTCTAAATCTGAATGCTTCTACTATCACTCTTCAATTCTTTTCAAAAAAAGCAAAGTCTTTGCTACCGAGCTCTCCGATAATGATTGTACAAGATTAAGTCTTGATTTTTGCAATTGCATTGAGTTACACTGTTCAGATTCGACATATGATGATCATGTTAAGCTCTTGAGACTCCTCTATCTATCTGATGATCTAATTTTGGACTCGTGGAATTCTGTGAGAGCAGCACTTGATGTTCTCCAGATTTCCATTTCTCTTGGTTGTGACGAAATTGTCCATAACTGTTTACAATATCTCGAATCTGTTCCTTGGGACGACAAAGAAGAAGAAGAGATTCTGAAAACTGTTACTCTCTTAGGTGAAGCAGCTATGCCAGTTCTAGCAAGGATTCAGCCTGTTGATCTGAATGCAGTTAAGAAGGTTTTTATAGCTGCTATCAGATTTGCCACTTCTATTGACCATGTTTTTCCCCCATTTGGTGATGAACTAAGAACATCAGCCCAAGAACAAGTTGAGTACATGATTTTGGAGGATGAAGACACTCCTCTCGTAACAGCTGATGAAGAAGTAATAACTGAGGTCAAGATGGGCCTTTTGAAGTTGTTCGTTGCATTTGAAAATTGTTTGGGTGAGCTCTCATCTATGTCGGACAACTCATTTGAGAATATTGAGAAGAAAGTACTTCAGAGTTTAATAGCTCTTGACTGGATGTGTAGCATGCTTCCTAAAATGGATATGATGAAAGCATTTGTTGTCCATTGGTTAACTTTGTCAAACTCAATTCTGACCATAGTGCAGGAGGACAAGTTCAGTTCATGCTTATGGGGGTTGAAGCTGAAACTAATTGAGGTAACTGGAAAAGTCTTAGATGCTGTTGGATATGGGAATGTCATCCTTCCATCAACCACTCGAGTAGAGCTGCTGAAGACATGGCTTCCATTTTTAAGGAAGATAAAGCCTATGTTCGATTCCAAATCTGTCGAAGATCAGATATTTGAGTATAGGTTAAATGATGACATAAGTCAAAATATTGAGCATGCAATAGTCTCTCTGGTGCTTGCCTTGCCATCTAGTAATCAGGCGGATATTCTTAAAGAATGGATGAACCCAGAGCAGGGAAGATACCCAGATCTGACTGAAGCATTTGAAGTATGGTGCTACAGAACCAAAGCTGCAAAGAGAAGGTTAATGGTGGACATAAACAATTCAGAAAATATTGAAGTTCTTCCATGATTTATGGGTTCTCTGGGTCAGGTATACATGATTATGATCAGAACAAAATTTGACAGCAGATGCCCATGCGACTAATGTTGATGGAAGACCACCATCTGAAACTATGATTCAAGCATATTTATTTCTTGAAGTCAGATGAGCCAGTCTAATTTTTTCCATTAGAGTCGTGCTAAAATTACATCAAGACACATCTTGCTTTGTGAGGATTTTTTAAACAATAAAGATAAAATGCTTTGGTGGGCTGTGTACAAGTTTTCATGCCCCTCTGCTACTCTCTCTCAATCGGTATATCTGCAGTAGAGGAGGAAGAACAGTTGTGCTTCATTTATTAGCGTGCAATGCCCAGCTGGATGTTGGTGATTGAATATACACAAAGGGGTGTAGTGCTCATTCCACCATCATTTATTCATGTAAAACTACTTGCTCCTTCGGAGCTAGATTGTCTGGAAGATTATGATTTGATTTCGAGCTATGCTAGTTGCACTGTATTTTATGCAATTTTCATTTTACAGTATGGAAGTGGACCGTGCTCGTGGGATTTCCAAAAAGTCAATCAGACTTAATGTAAAAAATTTTCACTGCAATATGTATTTTGGTTAAACGTTTGTTTTGCGTTATGAGCTGCTGGTTGTCTTGAATCTTATTTTGCATTTTTATAATCGTATGACAAAGTTCAGAGCTTTGAGATTCCTCTAGCAGGGATTATTTGTTTTTGTTTTTTTAATTTAAGAAGGAAAATGTTTATAATTTTTTTAGTAGGTCTTATCTTTTGAATGGGACAAAAAGTTTGTCAATGTGATGTTAACATAGGAATGAAGGAGAGAATTGCGTGAGAGTTATTGAATTCTATTTATTATTCATGGGAGGGACGTGGAAAATATATCTTTTGGTGTTTAAAATTCATTTTTCTAGGGGGAAGGAGTGCGTTGGTTTGGCTAAAAATTAGGTTCAGATCATGATGGTTTATCATTATTATTTATCAATTATGGATTCTCAAGGCACAGGTTGGTTAGCGCACGATCTTGCTCACACCTGTGTATGAGAGCTTGCTTTTACATGCAGGAGTTGGGAATATAGTAATTAGCCTATGTCATGTACTCCTCGAGCCATAAGTGATGTAGTGACAGAGAATATTGCATAACTCAGTACATTTACATTTTTAAAAATGTGGGACATGGTTCATAACTACGTGGTAAATAATATATGAAGGATGTAGTAAGGGCATAAGGCTTTATGCCATGCATTCACTTCTCTTGATGAGCATTCACTTCTCTTGATGAGATAGCATTTCGAACTCTGGCTCAGGTATACATGATTATGATCAGAACAAAATTTGACAACAGATGTCCATGCGACTAATGTCGATGGAAGACCACCATCTGAAACTATGATGCAAGCATATTTATTTCTTGAAGTCAGATGAGCCAGTCTAATATTTTCCATTAGAGTCGTGCTAAAATTACATCAAGACACATCTTGCGTTGTGAGGATTTTTGAAACAATAAAGATAAATTGCTTTGGTGTGCTGTGTACAAGTTTTCATGTCCCTCTGCTACTATCTCTCAATCGGTATATCTGCAGTTGAGGAGGAAGAACAGTTGTGCTTCATTTATTAGCGTGGAGTGCCCAGCTGGATGTTGGTGATTGAATATACACAAAGGGGTGTGGTGCTCATTCCACCATCATTTATTCATGTAAAACAACTTGCTCCTTCGGAGTTAGATTGTAAAACCCACGATTCGAGTTAGGGTTTTATATTCAGAACCGGTCGGGTCGACCGTTATTTTTCGAGTTGAGTCAGTTTCAGGACACGTGTACCGAGCCGACGCCGGTCGCGTGTATGAGCTATGAGGGTCATGCGTACCCAAGTATATGATGATAACGTCATGAACACAGCAGAACAGAATGAGTTATCAGATATATGAGAGTATGTCAGTCATTTTTTTTATTATTTTTATATATAATGGATCGTAGAATTAGTTTTAGGCCGTTTATCGCGTTAGGACGCGTTACGGGCATTTTGGGTGGGTTGATAGTTCTAGAGCATATCATTACGATGTTTGGTATTTGTTTGATTTTACGGGATTTTTCCCGATTTTTATGAATTTTTTTAGGATTTAATACGACTTAGTTATTATACTTGACTCGAGTCGGAGACGAGTCAAGTAATATTTACGAGTTTGCCACCACACACACCCTCGACTTTTTCCTTTCTTCTTCCCCAAACCCTCGCCCGCGCCGCCCCTGTTCGCGCGCCACCGCCGCCGCTGTCGGCGCCGCCGGGCCGTCGACCGACGCCGCCCAGCTCGGCGACGACGTCGCCCTGCCGCCCGGACTAGGTCCGGCCCCCATCGGACCGCCGCGACGCGAGGAAACCACGCCGCGACGCCGCGGCCGCGTTGCGTTTCCGTCGCCAATCCCGCCGCCGGCGACCGTCGCAGCCGTCATCCAGTGGTCGCCTCAGCACCACCGACCACCCAGCGACCCTCCCCGACCGGAACGGAGGGCATCGCCGCCCTGGCCGGCCGGATTTAGCGACCCAACGCCGCCGCTCTGTTTTAGCCATTTTCCGGCGAGCCGCCTCCTCCGTTGGCCGCGTCGACCTCGTAGATGAGTCGGGCTCGTCGAGCCGGTTCCGAGGGTACCCTACATGACCCCTATCCAGCTAGTAGATACCACCGGCAATGGTTGCCGGAAAACCACCGGAAGTCGCCGGAAAACCGCCAGCAACTGCCGGAAAACCGCCGGAAAATCGGAATTTCTAGAATTCGCCGGAATTCACCGGATCTTCCGCGGGGCTCACCCGGTGGAGCCCGATCGAGCTTTGGACGCCGAGGAGCGCCGAATTCGAGCTCCGAGGCGCGCGACGGAACCCTAACCGTCGCCGATTGCCGACGACGTGAGGTATAATTACCTCCGATTGATTTCTTTAAAATTGATTATGATTGTTAGTATAACATGCTAGAATTAAATAATTGTCATGATAAACATATGAGTATGAGTGTAGTGATGATTGCATGATGCAATTAATTGAAAATGAATAGGGAGTGATTTAATGAGGTAGATCGAGTTGAGCATGATAATTGTGCATGATGAGATTATGATAGTTAATGAAGTGATCTAATGAGATGAATTGTGTATGAACATGTTAATCTAGTACGATGCAACTTAGAAGAACAGTAATAAAATATGGTATGAGTAGTATGAGTTAGGATTATTTACTCTTATAATTATTTGATGGTTATTTTGATGATGATTCTTGTGATTTAATGTGTGTTGAGTTTGATGCATCATTTAGTTAGCGGGCGTTAGTATTTAGTTTTGATGTGTAGGTACGGAATAGGAGCTCGCCGCCTAGGCGCGATGACACGCTTGGAGCTTCTACCAGGTCCGTTTAGGACTCGTCTTGTTTTACGCTCTTCCATTGTATGTTTATTTTATTATTGCAGGGCGGGTTAAGTGGCGTTTTATTGGATCCCACTTAACTCGGGCCATTTAATCGAATATTTCCGGATTAATAACCCCTCGAGGATGAGATCCCTCGAGGATGATTTCGAAAACAAGATCCACCACAAGTTGCCTTCGGGCCTATTATATGAATCCCTTCCCAGGCCTATATATATAGTTTTATCGAGTTTTCAGTGAGACGAGAGATGGAGAAACCGACTGCACGTACCATGCAGAGGATGCCGTGACAGTCAAAGCGGGCTCTGGATTAGTGCCAGCGGACTGTTCCATTCCCGAGGGATCCTGACAACTCCGCGTTTGAGTTCCTCACACCCGGAGAACGTGGAGGTTTACGGGTACTGTTTAGTACAGCGCATGTCCGGACTTGTGGTTCAAAGGGTACTAAAGGCGACTGCCTGAGAGTACTCGGCCTTCGTGCTCAAGGCCAGGAGAGATATGGAGGTTCGGAGAGGGCTTAGGATAAAGTTTCATGAGAAGTACTGAAAAAGAAGTGCTGAGAGTAGCACAGTACCAGCAGCAGAGCAGTAAGTTCGGGATGCTACCGGGTCTGCAGCCCAGTGGCTCCTCAGTAGTGCCCTTCAGAGTGTTCTTGAGGAAGTATATGGTTTTCTTTCAGATGAGAGTTTGCTCTCATAGCCAGTTTGTTATAGTTATTTTATTTTTCGGACCAGTAACACTTGTTACTGACGTGTTTTTATACTATATGTAGGTAATAATCACGAGTTGCAGAAGCCAGCTTGGACGGAGGAGCACTGTAGTCGCTTGCACACATGTCAGTTGATTGAGCGTTTATATTTTATTTATGATGCTATTATATTGTGAATGTTGTGAAATGCTAAGATATGATTAAATGCTTGAGACACGATGATGTGACATGATTAAATGTTAAGACACGATAGAATGTGAACATGATCAGAGATGCGCAGCGGAAGCGTAGTGGGTTGAAACCCCAGCTTCAGAATGAATTCCTAATATATTAGATTTTGTGTGAATGAAATCATGGATGCATGTGTATATATTTATACATATATATTATTTTGACAGGGTGGGCCCATAATTGCACTTTTAGGGGAGACCCTGCGTGTTTATTGCAAAATTTTGATTGTAATTGTGTTGGTGTGAAAATTAATTGCATGTTATCCATGTAGTATCCTGATAGGGTTTTATGCATTCATACATACATATAGCAAGTTAGATCTTCATCTTAAGACGCCGGGATTGGATCCGCACGAGTTAGGTTCGGGTTAGCCGACCTAACCGGGGCCTGTAACATGCCGGTTCGGTTCACGAGCGTGAACCGGATTTGGGGTGTTACAACATTGGTATCAGAGCCACTCTCGGCCGATTAAGATGTATGATACTTTTATAGGTGATGTGTGTGCAAAGACTGCTCCGAGTCCAGCTGGCAGGTATGTTTTCGTATATTTTCTTTACATGCAGATTTTCTTCATAAGTTGTTTGGATAGCAGTGTATTCAAGACTTGATCAGAATTATGTGGAACTGACCTTAGTTGAGTTGACAGGTCATTTCTATGGGATGATATCAGATTGTTGGTAAGTTAGATGTGAGCAGGGCATGTTGTAATGCTGGTAGAGGTAGAAAGGGTATAAGGTTCTCATCTTATACCAGATTCGAATGTCAGTAGATGTCAGCAGGAATTTGACAGGCTTGTCATGATGGGCTTAGAGACCCATTAATTCTATCCATCGCATAAGAGATTTGGATGAATTGGATGTTGACCAGGTGTTCGTCCTTTGTATGTCACCACATTTGTCCTACTTCCAGGGAACGTGGTGTGCATAATGGGAAGGAGCTTGGAGTGGGTAGAGAATTTGAGGGGGACCACTTCTAGAAAATAGTAGGGAATGAGGATGAATAGTGAGACGTAGGCTTGGACATAACAAGGAAAAGACCAGGACCACCAGTGCCTACGAGATCAGACATTTGACGAGATTCTACCAAAGATAAGGCACCAGATCAGTGATTGTCGTTTGAGGACCAATTAACAGTGATAGAAGCAGCCACTCTAAATTTCAGGAGATCAGAGTGGGGTTTAGCATAGGTTGACCATCATATGTGTCAGTATCATGATCCAAACCCCTCTGGATCAGACACGCATGATTGGACAACCTGAACCGAGTTAATAGCAGCCAGGATATGGCAGAGATAGTAGTAGATTTACGATGCATATGAGTAGGATTAGATATTTCTGCATCTAGGTAGTGCACAACCGCCGACCGAGTGCACAACCACCGACCGAATGCACAACCACCGACCGAGGTGCACAACCACCGACCGAGGTGCACAACCGCCGACCGAGTTGCACAACCGCCGACCGAGTTGCACAACCACCGTCCGAAGCGCACAACCACCGTCCGAGATTCACTACCACTGACCGCAAACGCACTACCGCCGTCCGTGTATTGCTCATCCGCCGACCGAGTAGATTAGTTAGAGTTTAGTAGGGCAAGAACTTGAGGAACAAGATATAGCCACAATGGAAATTAGCAGAACAGAGAAGAGTTAGGAAAAGTGAGGTTATTTGAATGAGATGGCATAGGATCCGACTTCATAGCTCTCTTGCAATTAGTGTTTTGACCTGACACCCTTGGGTCAAATGAATATTGCAAGATGTCCCCATCAGACATTGTTAGTTACAGTCTCATAGAGATGCGTATGGACAGATTCATGGAACATGACAGTATGACCTCCAGATGGGCGGTCACAATGATTAGATTGTACAGACTGTATGATGTGGCATCCATGGGCCACAATTGGCATACACAAACAAGATGGTTAGTAGATGATCACACGCGTAGTTTAACCCATTTAGCGATTGGCCAGCCAGCGATAGGAGGTTGACTTAGTACGGGGCATAGATAGAGGGTTCAGGGAGAGTGTTTTCCAGAGAGATAGCGATTCCCTTGTGTTTCACCAGCACGATTAGGTCCTTACCTTGAGACATAGGGTTGAGCCCTACCCTGAGTATAGAAGCACCTTCATGGTACTGATTAGGGTTTACAGTACAGGTCGGTATGGGCAGACCGATCTCACGATGACGGACCTCACCCCAACTTGAGAGCAATGTAAATAGGGACTTCAGACAGAACAGACCATGCAGATCAGGCGGAGTGATACCAGTGTATGCTCATCTTGATTGATAGCCTTGCTTGAGAGTCTACCACAGCGGTAGTAGTCATGTGAGTCAAGATTAGTGCTACAAATCGGTACGGGACGGCAGGTCACACACCACTGAAGAGCGGACGAGACATGTGTCGAACCTCATTATGAGTCCCCGTAGACTCGAGGGGAGACAGTGGTTCTTTGGGTCATTTGAACCCCGCCCGTTTAGAAGTGCGTGACTAGTACAGTATCGAGAAACGCGTGCCTACTGTTAGCTGATTAAACTAGAGCCAAATTAGGAGCCGTTTTTGAGGTTCGTCATTGATCGACTATTCCACAGCCTGATCACCTGTGGCATAGTAAATCATGGTAACCTTAGAGACAAGTCCATAGACCTACCAAGATTTCGGGCCACCCAGTATGCTACATAGGGATTTTATCCCCCTGCCATTTGCATGAGACCTTAACCTTACCATAGATAAGAGTTGTGCAGCAGAAGCGTGTGGGCCCATAACCCACAGGTCCCAGGATCCCCGTTTACCTAGCATCAGATATTACATGTGAGGATGAGATGTCTCCATTGAGAGTTCTTGAGCAGTGTGATTAGATTTCCATGAGATTCAGCCTCCCTTTCTATAACCTAGAGATGTCAGACATAGTAGAGTTTTCACTTGAGGATCCCCACTCACCCTTGTATCAGTTCTACCATCAGTTTATCCAGAAGATTGAGATGAGTATACATTGACCAGAGCACATAGCACAGAGCACATGCCACAGACCAGATGCAGACTCCACAGTCCCATACAGAGTATGTTATCATACTCCTTGAGACACGTTGTGCATGTACAGGTGTTCCCGCGAGCATCCCGTCACAGAGTTCTACTTAGTGGTTGCATAGATAGCCACCGAAGCCATAGTATACATTAGAGTTATAGCAGCTATCCTTGTTCTCTTATAGAACAGAGTGAGATACATGACTCAGGACCGAGTCAACTAGGACCAAGTGAGCGGTCCAGTTCCTTGTATAGGGACACCTGAGAGTTGGACCTAGACTGGTGACAGTGAGCCATACAGCTCATTAGGGTATCCACCGTACTTAGCAGGAGACTCATAGCAGGCCTTGAGGTGACTGTAGGACCTAGAGTAGAGTTCCTGCAAGTACATGTAGGTGACTGTTCACAGATGAGGATTAGAGGGACATGGGTAGATGTTAGCAGGTAGGTCTTACCCTCGGCGTAGTTTTCTAGACATAGCCCAGATTAGAACCTTGCGATACTCTAGAGTATTTGCTTGACCAACCTAGTAGGCCCTTAGGGGTGATCTAGGTTTTTCCGCCAAGTTAGTAGTAGGGATCAGAACAGAAGAGCATGATGATGGTAATGTCAGAACAGACATAGGAAGTATAGAATCCAGAATGTTTGAGATGGTCAGCATCACTAGCATGACTCGCCACGTCGGCACCACTATAGTCAGTGAGGATGTATAAGATTGTTGAACCAGTAGAGGATACGACTGATATGTATCCTAGCTTCCAAGAACTAGTTTCAGCAGAACCTCCTTGAGTTAAAATTTCGAGGACGAAATTTTTATAAGGAGGGAAGGTTGTAAAACCCACGATTCGAGTTAGGGTTTTATATTCAGAACCGGTCGGGTCGACCGTTATTTTTCGAGTTGAGTCAGTTTCAGGACACGTGTACCGAGCCGACGCCGGTCGCGTGTATGAGCTATGAGGGTCATGCGTACCCAAGTATATGATGATAACGTCATGAACACAGCAGAACAGAATGAGTTATCAGATATATGAGAGTATGTCAGTCATTTTTTTTATTATTTTTATATATAATGGATCGTAGAATTAGTTTTAGGCCGTTTATCGCGTTAGGACGCGTTACGGGCATTTTGGGTGGGTTGATAGTTCTAGAGCATATCATTACGATGTTTGGTATTTGTTTGATTTTACGGGATTTTTCCCGATTTTTATGAATTTTTTTAGGATTTAATACGACTTAGTTATTATACTTGACTCGAGTCAGAGACGAGTCAAGTAATATTTACGAGTTTGCCACCACACACACCCTCGACTTTTTCCTTTCTTCTTCCCCAAACCCTCGCCCGCGCCGCCCCTGTTCGAGCGCCACCGCCGCCGCTGTCGGCGCCGCCGGGCCGTCGACCGACGCCGCCCAGCTCGGCGACGACGTCGCCCTGCCGCCCGGACTAGGTCTGGCCCCCATCGGACCGCCGCGACGCGAGGAAACCACGCCGCGACGCCGCGGCCGCGTTGCGTTTCCGTCGCCAATCCCGCCGCCGGCGACCGTCGCAGCCGTCATCCAGTGGTCGCCTCAGCACCACCGACCACCCAGCGACCCTCCCCGACCGGAACGGAGGGCATCGCCGCCCTGGCCGGCCGGATTTAGCGACCCAACGCCGCCGCTCTGTTTTAGCCGTTTTCCGGCGAGCCGCCTCCTCCGTTGGCCGCGTCGACCTCGTAGATGAGTCGGGCTCGTCGAGCCGGTTCCGAGGGTACCCTACATGACCCCTATCCAGCTAGTAGATACCACCGGCAATGGTTGCCGGAAAACCACCGGAAGTCGCCGGAAAACCGCCAGCAACTGCCGGAAAACCGCCGGAAAATCGGAATTTCTAGAATTCGCCGGAATTCATCGGATCTTCCGCGGGGCTCACCCGGTGGAGCCCGATCGAGCTTTGGACGCCGAGGAGCGCCGAATTCGAGCTCCGAGGCACGCGACGGAACCCTAACCGTCGCCGATTGCCGACGACGTGAGGTATAATTACCTCCGATTGATTTCTTTAAAATTGATTATGATTGTTAGTATAACATGCTAGAATTAAATAATTGTCATGATAAACATATGAGTATGAGTGTAGTGATGATTGCATGATGCAATTAATTGAAAATGAATAGGGAGTGATTTAATGAGGTAGATCGAGTTGAGCATGATAATTGTGCATGATGAGATTATTAGTTAATGAAGTGATCTAATGAGATGAATTGTGTATGAACATGTTAATCTAGTATGATGCAACTTAGAAGAACAGAATAAAATATGGTATGAGTAGTTGAGTTAGGATTATTTACTCTTATAATTATTTGATGGTTATTTTGATGATGATTCTGTGTTTAATTGTGTTGAGTTTGATGCATCATTTAGTTAGCGGGCGTTAGTATTTAGTTTTGATGTGTAGGTACGGAATAGGAGCTCGCCGCCTAGGCGCGATGACACGCTCGGAGCTTCTACCAGGTCCGTTTAGGACTCGTCTTGTTTTACGCTCTTCCATTGTATGTTTATTTTATTATTGCAGGGCGGGTTAAGTGGCGTTTTATTGGATCCCACTTAACTCGGGCCATTTAATCGAATATTTTCCGGATTAATAACCCCTCGAGGATGAGATCCCTCGAGGATGATTTCGAAAACAAGATCCACCACAAGTTGCCTTCGGGCCTATTATATGAATCCCTTCCCAGGCCTATATATATAGTTTTATCGAGTTTTCAGTGAGACGAGAGATGGAGAAACCGACTGCACGTACCATGCAGAGGATGCCGTGACAGTCAAAGCGGGCTCTGGATTAGTGCCAGCGGACTGTTCCATTCCCGAGGGATCCTGACAACTCCGCGTTTGAGTTCCTCACACCCGGAGAACGTGGAGGTTTACGGGTACTGTTTAGTACAGCGCATGTCCGGACTTGTGGTTCAAAGGGTACTAAAGGCGACTGCCTGAGAGTACTCGGCCTTCGTGCTCAAGGCCAGGAGAGATATGGAGGTTCAGGAGAGGGCTTAGGATAAAGTTTCATGAGAAGTACTGAAAAAGAAGTGCTGAGAGTAGCACAGTACCAGCAGCAGAGCAGTAAGTTCGGGATGCTACCGGGTCTGCAGCCCAGTGGCTCCTCAGTAGTGCCCTTCAGAGTGTTCTTGAGGAAGTATATGGTTTTCTTTCAGATGAGAGTTTGCTCTCATAGCCAGTTTGTTATAGTTATTTTATTTTTCGGACCAGTAACACTTGTTACTGACGTGTTTTTATACTATATGTAGGTAATAATCACGAGTTGCAGAAGCCAGCTTGGACGGAGGAGCACTGTAGTCGCTTGCACACATGTCAGTTGATTGAGCGTTTATATTTTATTTATGATGCTATTATATTGTGAATGTTGTGAAATGCTAAGATATGATTAAATGCTTGAGACACGATGATGTGACATGATTAAATGTTAAGACACGATAGAATGTGAACATGATCAGAGATGCGCAGCGGAAGCGTAGTGGGTTGAAACCCCAGCTTCAGAATGAATTCCTAATATATTAGATTTTGTGTGAATGAAATCATGGATGCATGTGTATATATTTAGATATATATATTATTTTGACAGGGTGGGCCCATAATTGCACTTTTAGGGGAGACCCTGCGTGTTTATTGCAAAATTTTGATTGTAATTGTGTTGGTGTGAAAATTAATTGCATGTTATCCATGTAGTATCCTGATAGGGTTTTATGCATTCATACATACATATAGCAAGTTAGATCTTCATCTTAAGACGCCGGGATTGGATCCGCACGAGTTAGGTTCGGGTTAGCCGACCTAACCGGGGCCTGTAACATGCCGGTTCGGTTCACGAGCGTGAACCGGATTTGGGGTGTTACATAGATTGTCTGGAAGATTAGGGTTGCTAATTGAGCGAGCCAGCTCGCGAGCATTTAACATTCGGCTCGGCTTGACTCGACTCAAAACTCGACATTTAAATGCTCGACTCAAACTCGACTCGAACTCGAATCTTACGAGCCGAGCTTGAGCATGGTTGTGTTCGACTCGACTCGACTCGGTTGTAACTCGAACTAGACTCGTAGTTCGACTCGAACTCGACTCGATAAAATAATATAATAATATAGTCTTTATATTATATTATATTATATATATATATATATGAAATATAATAACAAAGAAGCAAGATAGTTGAGATGACAAGTATTCACCTTGATGACTTCAAGGTTGTGGGTTCAAACCACAATGGCCTCATTTTTTTTTTTAAGTGAGGTACTTTTGACTTTTAATCGAGCTGGTTTCGAATTAACGAACGAGCTGGCGAACGAGCTAACAAAAATTAAACAGTTTAAGCATATTCGAGCTCGAGTCGAGCTCGAACACATAAAAGATATTCGAGTCGAACTCGAGCATGTATGTCCAAAACTCGTTCGATTTCGAGCCGAGTTCGAACGAGTTTCGAACTATTCGAGCCGAGTTCGAACACATGTTGAACTCGGCTCGCTCGCTCAATTAGCACCCTTATGGAAGATTATGATTTGATTTCGAGATGCTAGTTGCACGCAATTTTCATTTCACTGTATGGAAGTGGACCGTGCTCGTGGGATTTCCAAAAGTAAATCAGACTAAATGTATAAAATTTTCACAGCTGTATGTATTTTGGGTAAACGTTTGTTTTGCGTTATGAGTTGCAGGTTGTCTTGAATCTTATTTTGCATTTTTATGATTGTATGACAAAGTTCAAAGCTTTGAGATTCCCCTAGCAAGGATTATTTATTTTTGTTTTTTTCAGTTTAAGAAGGAAAATGTTTATAATTTTTTTAGTAGGTCTTATCTTTTGAATGAGACAAAAAGTTTGTCAATGTGATGTGAACATAGTAATTAAGGAGGGAATTGCGTCAGAGTTATTGAATTCTATTTATTATTCACGGGAGGGACATGGAAAATATATCTTTTGGTGTTTAAAATTAATTTTTCTAGGGGGAAGGAGTGTGTTGGTTTGGCTAAAAATTAGGTTCAGATCATGATTGTTTATTATTATTATTTATCAATTATGGATTCTCAAGGCACAGGTTGGGTAGCGCACAATCTGGGTCACAACTATGCGTATGAGAGCTTGCTTTTACATGCAAGAGTTGGGAATATGATAATTAGCCTATGTCATGCACTCTTCGAACCATAAGTGGTGCAGTGACAGAGAATATTACATAACTCAGTACATTTTAAAAAATGTGGGACATGGTTCATAACTATGTGGCAAATAATATACGAAGGATGTAGTATGGGCATAAGGCTTTATCTCATGCATTCACTTCTCTTGATGAGATGCGTTGTTGTACTTTGTGTACCTATTTATGTACCACCCCAAAATTTTGACGGGATAATTTGTACCTGTTGATTTAAAAAATGCATATCTCTATGTGTAGAGAGGATCAAAAATTTTTAAAATTTGATGGGCAGAAACTAGACTCTTCATGCTTTCAAACTTAATAAGAATCACTCAATTCAGAGTTCACATGATCGATATATAATGTTGGGAAGATAGATTATGAAACAACTCAAGATAAAAACATGGAAATTTAACTAAGTGGTAATATATCTAATTGGTCAAGATTAAATAAGTATGAATTAAATAAATCTAAAAGTTGTTTTGATTAAGGCTGCTAATTGAGTGAGCCAGCTTGTGAGCATTTGGCATTCGGTTCGGTTTTACTCGACTCGAAACTCGATATTTAAATAATCGAGCTCGAACTCAAATCTTTCGACTTAAGACTCAGTTATTACTCGAAATCGACTCTTAGCTCAACTCGTTAAAATAATATAATAATACAGTCTTTATATATATATATATACTAATAAGTTCAATTATACTTAGTTATATTTATTTATATATAATATAATAACAAAGTAGTGAGATAGCTTAGATGGTAGGCATTCAAGATGAAGTCTCGGAGGTCGTGGATCAATCCACATTGAGTTTAATTTTTTTTGAGTTACTTTCCACTTTACAATCGAGCTGGTTTTGACCTCACGAACGAGTTAGGTTCGAGCACGTTAAAATTAAACAGTTTAAATGTATTCAAGCTCGAGTCAAACTCGTATAACATACAAATATTCAATCCAAGCTCTAGCATGCATGTTCGATCTCGAGCCAAGACCAACTCAACTTGTCGGTCGTTTAGCAACCATAGTCTTAATGACCCAATAAATTTTTATAAAAAAATAAATTAATAAGGTGTCCCGTTCATGAAGGTTTGATTGGACGGTGAAGAATGAATAAGAATTATAGAATGGGTCAACTAAATAAAAATGATCACAGTGGACATAGTCACATGTGACTCTGTCCATATCTTGGACATAACGGTCATGTTAATAAATAAGGAAATAAAAATAGGGTATGTGGATATGACCGGGACAAGGTAAGAGGGTACGATTGTATAACTAGAGATGATTCGTCCTACTTTTTCTAGAATTATCTAGCATGCATGTTCGATCTCGAGCCAAGTCGAACTCAACTTGTCGGTCGTTTAGCAACCATAGTCTTAATGACCCAATAAATTTTTATAAAAAAATAAATTAATAAGGTGTCCCGTTCATGAAGGTTTGATTGGACGGTGAAGAATGAATAAGAATTATAGAATGGGTCAACTAAATAAAAAAGATCACAGTGGACATAGTCACATGTGACTCTGTCCATATCCTGGACATAACGGTCATGTTAATAAATAAGGAAATAAAAAGAGGGTAAAAAAGAGGGTATGTGGATATGACCGGGACAAGGTAAGAGGGTACGATTGTATAACTAGAGATGATTCGTCCTACTTTTTCTAGAATTATCTAGCATGCATGTTCGATCTCGAGCCAAGTCGAACTCAACTTGTCGGTCGTTTAGCAACCATAGTCTTAATGACCCAATAAATTTTTATAAAAAAATAAATTAATAAGGTGTCCCGTTCATGAAGGTTTGATTGGACGGTGAAGAATGAATAAGAATTATAGAATGGGTCAACTAAATAAAAAGATCATAGTGGACATAGTCACATGTGACTCTGTCCATATCCTGGACATAACGGTCATGTTAATAAATAAGGAAATAAAAAGGGGTAAAGAGGGTATGTGGATATGACCGGGACAAGGTAAGAGGGTACGATTGTATAACTAGAGATGATTCGTCCTACTTTTTCTAGAATTAGTAGGGGTGTTATGGAAATTAGAAGTTTATGTGGGGGTTAATTGGGAAGATGGGAGAAAACCTATACGGTATTTAAAATCCTAATTGGGGTGGATGGGACTTCCTTGTTTCTCCTGCATGTTCTCTCCTTTTCTTCTTTGTCCGCTCTCTTCTTCTTGCTGTTTCCACGTCCAGCCCCTTCTTCCTTCTCTCTTCTATGCTTTTGAGCTCTTTGGAGGTCGATTTGTGGTGGTTCCTTAGGTGAAAATTTAGACTTGGGAGAGTTTTGCAAAAGAGAAATAAGATTTCTGAACCGAATTTATGTTGAGTGCATAATTTTCATGTTATTCCATTCATCCATGATGTTCCTTGCAAATATGATCATATTTGATGTTGAATTATGATTTTATTATGTAATTTTGATGTAAAATTTTATATTTTACTACTGGCATTTTGTTCCCACGAAAATTTCATTATTCTATAATGTAATTATGTGATTAGGATGATGAGTTCCATGATAGGCTCAAGAACAAGCATAAATAATGCTATTCATGATGTCTTAAATGAGAAAAGTAATCAAATTAAGTTAATTTTAAAACCTGTTTTTCAGCATGAAAATAAATTGTTTTTAATTGAAAATAAAGTTTTTGTTTTATTAAAATTGGTTAAGAATTCATGGAGAACAAATATTTTAAAAAACCCTACGTTGGCCCCGGCGCTACTAAGTAGATAAAAGGGGAAAAGACCGAGCACCATGGCTGCCAAAATTGAGAGTTTCTGCCCTGCGGCATTAATAAATATTTTTGTGGAATTAAGTCAGTGGCTCAGCGTTCATTCAAAGCCCCAGTGCTGTGACCTAGCGCCACGGCACTGACCTCCAGCACCGCCGCCGTGGTTCCTGGAAACACTAATTTCGGGTTCTTTTTATCATTTTGTTTAATGTAAGCCATCTAAATGACAAAATATGAAATGCATGAATGATATATGATGAATGTATGATGTTATGAATGTTTTATAGATAATGAATTGTAGCGTTACAATATTATGTTGCATGGTTTATGAAAATTGACTAAGTATGCCATGTTTATGAATATCTGACCAATGTAAGATAAAGCTAAGTAATGATTATGCACTTCTTGAGTGTTGTGTGCATAATATGAAATATTGTATGTTGCATCTATGACATATCATATAGGTATGGGTTAGGTTTATAATGGGTAGTAATGTATGTTATTGCTTAGGATAGGTTGTTTTGTTGCCAAGAGAAAGGAGCTCATGAAGCAACGTGACTAGGTCAGTTAACTCATATTTTGGGGAGCTTTAAGATTTTCGGTATTTACGACTTGTTTAGACAGTTTCATTAATGAAATTTGATGTATACTTGTAAAACATTTTAAATGATAATATTTATGATGATGATGAATTGTTGAGTAAAATGATGGGTTATGCCAATGTACCTCGGGCATCGCTCTTAGGCAAGGACCGGGCAAAGGACATGGGTTACTATCTCGATGGCACTTATGATCATTTGTGACTTATGAAATGTGATTCGAAATTTGCAGGGGCCCACTGCATCTTGGGAATAGAAGATGCTAGACTCGAAAGTGGTGTCTAAGGTCAAACCCAAAGGCTACAACGTCAAGCCAAGGCAACGAACGTCATGCCAAGTAGTAAAATATGTATGTTTCGGATTTTTCTTGTGCTTTTATGTTAGAGTTTCAAAAGTTGAGCTATAGAATAATGATACTAAGGCCACCAAGTGTGTAAAACCCGTGACTCGAGTCAGAGTTTTACGGGAGCGAACCAGTCCGTTCGAGTCGAGTCAGCTTCATGGACCACGAGCTGAGTTGAGGCCAGCTGTGAGTTATGAGCGATGAGGGTCATGTATGCTCAAGTATACGATGATAACGTCAAAAAGATGATGAAAAATGGGTTATCAAGTATATGGAGGTATGCAGTATTGATTGTTATTTTTATTTGATCGTAGATTATTTTTAGGGCCGAATGACGAATTAGGACGCGATATAGGTGAGTTTGGGTGGGCTATTAGTTATAGAACATATCATTTGGATGTTGCTGTGTTCGTTTGATTTTACGGGATTTTCCCATATTTTTCTAGATTTTTTTAGAATTTATTATGAACTAGTTATTATTTTGACTCGAGTCAGAGTCGAGTCAATACTTATTTACGAAATTGCCACTGGAGTATTTCTTCTTCCTCCCGACACTTCCTCACCCAAACCCTATCACCGCAGCCTTGTGTCGTCGCCGCCGCTGCCGCTGTCGATGCCGCGCTGCCGCCGATCAACGCCGCCCCATCCCGCCGTGCAGTCGTCGTGCCGCCACGACCCACCCCGGCCACCGTCTCGCCGCCACGACGCCAGAATCGCCCGACAAGCCGCGACGCCCTCCCTCGTCGATTCGCCGCCGTCCGGGCGGCACCGCCGCCGCTGTGACCCCGACGACCACCCCCTCGCCGTCGCCGACGTTTCCCCCATCATCCTGATCGCCGTCGAGGCCGGCCGCAGCCCCGATCGGAGCACGCCGCCGCCGCCACCCACTTTCGACGCCGCCGCCGACAGCCATCGCCGCCCCGGCTGCTTTGTTTGACACCACCATCGGACCAAGCTCGTCGAGCTGGTGCCGATAGACCCCCTGATTGCCCCGTCCCGAATCATTGCCGGAAACTGCCAGAATCCGCCGGAAAACCGCCGACACTCGCCGGAAAACCGCCGGAACCGCCAGAAAATTGGATTTGTGGGAAATTCGCCGGATCATCCACCGAACGCACCCGGTCCAATCTGATCGGACTTCGGACGCCGCTAGGTGCCGAATTCAAGTTTCGAGCCACGAAACGGAAACCCTAGCCGTCGCCGATTTTCGACGACGCGAGGTATAATTTATTTTAACTTAATTATTTGAAAGTATTAATTATTAGAATTGCATGCTAGGATTGGTGAATTGTGTGTTATAGTAATATATATAAACGTAGATTTGATTAAGGATAAAATATGAAATTTGTTTGATTGAGTGGTGTTAAAAATGGAGGCTAAGAAACTAATTAGGGTAAGTAGGTAATGATCATGATCTAATGCAAACTAGCCTAAGTAGACTTGCTAGAATTGATATAGGTTGATGTGTGTTGATTGATGTGTGATTGTGTTGATTGTTTGTGCATGCTATAGGATGTGTGATTCATCATGCGGGCGTTAGTTTTTAGCTTGATTGTGTAGGTACGGTGTAGGAGCTCGCCGCCTAGGTGCGTGGACCCGTTTGGAGCTTCTACCAGGTCCGTTTAGGACTCATTCTCTATTTTTATGCTACTCTATTGTGTATTTGATTTATCATGTGCAGGACGAGTTAAGTGGCGTTTTATCGGATCCCACTTAACTCGGGCCATTTAGCCAACGGTTCTTTTTTCGGATTAATAACCCTCGAGGATGAGATCCCTCGAGTTTGTTTTCGAACTTCAGATCCAGCTCACGATGCCTTCGGGCCTATTGTATAAATCCCAACCCAGGCCTATATATATATAGTTTTCGCGTTTTCGGTGAGAGATGGAATGAGGGTTACTGACGGCCATGCCTTCCGATAAGGCGTGTGCTCGAAGAGCAGGCTCTGGAGCTGGGGAGAACCCACTTCGTTCCCGAAGGATCCGGACAACTCCACCTTTGAGTTCCTCAAACCCGGAGAAGTGTGGAGGTTTACAGGTACTGCAATGCAGCACATGTCTAGACTTGTGGTTCAAAGGGTACTAAAGGTGACTGCCTGAGAGTGCTCGGCCTTCGTGCTCAAGGCCAGGAGTAATATGGAAGGTGCAGAGGGCGAAAAGGAATGAGATTTGATGCGAGAAGCGATAGAGAAATGGCCAATGTATGAGAATGAGAAAGAAAGGGGGACGTTGTCGACTTGAGGGCGACGGCCCAATAGCGACGGCTCCCATATGTGCCCTGATGAGAGTTCTTGAGGAAGTATATGGTTTTCATTCAATAGGAGAGTTTGCTCTCCTGTGCCAGATTGATATTAGTTATTTTCCGGGCCGGTAACACTCGTTACTGATGGTTTTTCTATATATATGTAGGTGAGGAATGCGAGCGATGAAAGCTGTCGGGACTGCGGAGGAGCAGCACAGAACTGCGCACACATGTACCTGCCGCGTGTAATCTATAATGATGGTGTGTTATCGCTACGTGAATGATAATTTCGATGTGTTTGCTTAAATGAATTGCTTGTTATGAAACGAACAGATCAATGTGAATGAGTAGGGAGCCTTGGAGTTCAGACTCGGCTCAGGTGAAACAAATGAGATAATGATTGAATGTCATGGTAGATTGTTATGTGTTATCATATTTTCATAAAATATTTATATACCCTTGTTGTGGACAGGTTGGCCCCTATTGCACTTTTAGGGGAAACTCGTATCCGTTTTTCTTGGCTTCTCATTTATTGTTTTGTTTTGTCTTTGCTTGCACGTCATGGCATGCATGTAGGACTCCGTTAGAACCCAATTGTTCCCATCCATGCATTTCATGTTTGCATCTCCATCTTGAGACGCCGAGGGTAGATCCGGGTCGGCTTAACCGAATCCAGTAGATTAGCGAACGGTTCGGTCGCTGGTGACATTTCTGGGTCGGTTCACGGGTGAGCCGAAACGGGGTGTTACAACAATGGTATCAGAGCCAACTCTTGGCATATGTTCTCTGACCAATAATGGTATCAGAGCTAACCCTTGGTTGATTAAGATGGTAGATGCATTACAGGTTACATGTGTGCCGAAGCTGCTCCGAGCTGTTCCGACAGGTATTTTTCTGTTTTAATGTTTTTGATTGTAGATTTCCTTACAAATCGGTAGTGTGACAGGTGAGTAGACTAGAGCAGGAACTACTAGCAGGATGGTCACACAGACCCATCGGACACAGATCAGGAGTCCATCTCCTCCCATGCCCAGGCAGGACAGCCCCAGCCATGGTCACAGCGACACAGCTTCCAGTCGACCTAGGACCACCATGCCACCAGCAGAGATGAGTGTACCAGTATCAGCTAGTCGTCGTACGGAGAGCCATCGCCGAGACAGTCGACGCGACAGTCACCGCAGTGGGAGTAGTCGACAGGAAAGGGATGCTGCGATAGCTAGGCTAGTTGAGGTTCAGATGCAAATGCAGCAGAATCAGGAGGAATTTAGGAGAGAGCTCAGACAGATAGCTCTATCAGTGGCTAGAGCAGAGAAGAGACCAGCCGTGGATGAAGAGGCGCAAGGAGAGCCAGTAGCGCCCATGGGCCCTCCGCCGCCGCCTCCTCCTCCACCGCTGCAACAGGGAGCTACCCCCGCAACAGCTCCTCTGGTTGCCCCACTTCAGGCAAGGATGAGACAGGACGTCAGTGGACCTGCGATAGCAGGTAGTGGGCAGACCGCAGGGGGAGTGGAGCAGTTGGAGGTGACAGTGTACCAGTTGGTACGGGACCATAGTTTCCTCGATATGAGCAAGGAGAGGGATCAAATAGATCTGTAGACGTGAGGAGTTTGGAACTGTGGCAATATGAGAGGTTCGTGAAGAATGGCGGACGACCTTTCTTTGGGAAGTTGGATGCGAAGGAGGCATTCCTATGGATATCGTCGGCCATAAGAGTGTTTGATAGTATGGAATGCCCCGTAGAACATAGAGTACGCGTCGTCATAGGAGCATTCCAAGTGAAGCGAGGATATGGTGGAGTTCGGTGCAGAATTCTGTATTTGCTCATCACTAGCCTCAGGACATCACTTGGGAGGAATTCAGAGTGGAATTCGATGGAAAGTACTTTCCACCAGATGTTAGGAAAAGGAAGGAACGGGAGTTCCAGATGTTGATGCAAGGACCTATGACAGTGGTACAGTATGAGACGAGGTTTAGAGCGTTGGAGAGATTTGCACCAGATTTGGTTCCGACCGAAGGAAGAAGAATAGAGCGCTTCTATGAAGGCCTCCATCATGAGATTCGGATGGCATACTTGGATAGGAAGTTTACTACCTTCGGTGATGTAGTGAGAGCTGCAGGTGAAGCAGAGCGGGTGATAGCTACACGACAACATCGAGATGTCGACCACAGGCAGCAACATCCGAGGCCATATCAGCCAGAGCAGGGGCACAATAGAGACGACGTGTAGATGTGACAGTAGCCATGAGAGACATGGATGGCCAGGTTCAGGGCAGCAGAGCCCTATTTTGTCATAATTGCCAACACCATCATTGGGGAGAGTGCAGAGTAGGCAGAAATGTATGCTACAACTACGGTCAGCTAGGGCACCGAGCCGCAGAGTGCAGAGTAGGCACTAGGGTTTGTTACAACCGCGATCAGCCAGGACACAGGGCCGCAGAGTGCAGAGGAGGCACTAGGGCCTGTTACAGTTGCGGTCCAACTGGGACATGGGGCTGCAACGTGTCTGACTGGCCAGAGCCAGTAGTTGACACTCCCAGCGCCTCAGCAGAGACTTGCACTTCCAGCTCCCCAATAGCAGTCACAGCAGAGAGGCCAACAGGGCCATGGACAAGGCCAGAGAGGTGGAGACCAACAACCACCAAGGCAGCAACAAAGGGGACAAGATCAGAGAGGGTACATGGTTGCAGGACAGACTAGGAAGCAGAAGGGTAGGCCACAGCCACAGCCACAGTTAGCTCAGAATCAGGCCGCACCATCTGCACCAGAGCAGCAGCAACCAGCAAGGATGTACGCAGCCACCGTAGCAGAGGCCCTTGAGGATACGACGGTCGTGATAGGTGCGCTTTCTGTAGGCCTTGTACCTGCACGTGTCTTGTTTGATTCTGGATGTACGCACTCCTTCATTTTGTACATGCACACTAATAGGATTGGATGTAAGATAGAGGAGTTAGGACATTCACTGTTAGTGTCCACCCCGCCGGTAGTGTAATAGCTACGGGCGAGTGTGTGCGTGATGTCCCTGTTGAGATTCAACAACGACAACTTGTAGCTGATTTAATACTATTCAAGCTACAAGAATTTGATGTGATATTTGGGATGAATTGGATGTCCAAGCAAGGAGCAGTGATAGATTGTCGAAGGAAGACGGTGACTTTCCGCCATGGAAGGCGCCGCTTTTCTTCCAAGGTCAGGGCCGAGACAGGGAGCAAGGATGGATATCCTATCAGAGTGCAGTGAGACAACTGGACAGAGGCAGTGAACTGATAATGGCAGCGTTAGTTTTGACTGAGCAGAGTGGACCAGGGAAACAACCGAGTATAGAGGAGATTCCAATGGTCTACAAATTTACAGATGTATTTCTTGAGGAGATTACTGGATTGCCGTCAGACAGAGAGGTGGATCTTGCCATCGAGTTGATGCCTAGCACAGCCCCAATTTCGAGAGCTCCGTATAGGATGGCACCTCTGGAGCTCAAGGAACTGAAGGAACAGCTACAGACACTGTTGGACCAAAGATTCATCAGACCGAACGTTTCCCCTTGGGGCGCACCGGTGTTATTTGTGAGGAAGAAGGATGGAAGCATGCGGTTATGCATAGATTACAGGATGCTAAACCATGCAACGGTTAAGAACAGATACCCTCTTCCTCGTATTGATGATTTATTTGAGTAGTTGAGCTTAGCAGTCGTCTTTTCAAAGATTGATTTGAGATCAGGATACTACCAACTGAGGATTAGAGCAGAAGACATCCCGAAGACTGCGTTCAGGACGAGATATGGACACTACGAGTCTTTGGTCATGCCGTTTGGATTGACCAATGCTCCAGCAACATTTATGGACTTGATGAACAGAGTGCTCAATCCGTACTTGGACCAGTTTGTGATCGTCTTTGTGGATGACATACTGGTGTATTCTTCGTCTAGGAAGAACATGCACAACACCTGAGGATTGTGTTGCAAACACTGAGAGAGCATAGGTTGTATGGGAAATTTTCGAAGTGCAGTTTCTGGTTGTCAGAGGTGAATTTTCTCGTCCACATAATCTCAGCATCAGGCATCTCAGTAGATCAAGCTAAGATAGAGGCAGTAGTGCAGTGGGAACAACCGAAGACACCTACGGAGGTTCGGAGTTTTCTGGGATTGGCTAGATACTACAGACGGTTCATTCAGGACTTCTCTTCCATAGCAGCCCCTTTGACACGACTGACTAGGAAAGAGGAACGGTTCATATGGACAGACGAATGTGGAGCGGAGTTTCAGGATGCTAAAGGAGAGGTTGACTTTGGCGCCTATCCTCGCATTGCCTGAGGGACATGAGGATTTTGTAGTGTATACTGATGCCTCAGGGATTGGCTTAGGTTTGTGTTTTGATGCAGAAGGATAAGGTTATTGCTTATGCATCTCGTCAGCTCAAGGTGCATGAGCGTAACTATCCTACTCATGACCTAGAGCTTGCTGCAGTCATATTCGCTCTCAGAATATGGAGGCACTATCTATATGGAACATCTTTTAGACTTCTAACTGATCACCAGAGTCTAAAATATACCTTCACGTAGAAGGATCTGAATAGCAGACAGAGGAGATGGTTGGAGATGTTAGCTGATTACGAGGTCAACATAGCATACCATGAGGGCAAAGCGAATGTGGTAGCCGATGCATTGAGCAGGAAGCCAGGATTTTTGTACACCGCAGGATTAGCACCATTGTCAGTGACCGAGCACACTACGGGCCAGAGACAGTTAGTTGGTATGATGGCGCGACTTACGATTCAGCCAAGCGTGCTTGTGCAGATTCAGATTGCACAGGAGGCAGATCCGTAGTTGAAGCAGTGGTTGGAACAAGGAACACATCAGGAATTGGCCAGGGATACAGACGGATTAGTCAGATTGAGAGGCTGACTATTCGTGCCTAATGTTCCAGAGTATCCCGGACTTCGAAGTACTATTCTTCACGAAGCTCACACGTCGAGATGCTCAGTACACTCAGGTGGAGTGAAGATGTACCACGATGTCCGACGAACCTATTGGTGGCTAGGAATGAAGAAATAAGTATACGATACAGTGGCTAGATGTTTGGTATGCCAGCAAGTGAAAGCCGAGCATGTACGTCCAGGTGGAATGCTACAACCGTTGGAAACCCCAGAGTGGAAGTGGGAGAGTATAGCTTACGACTTTGTAGTTGGTTTACCTAAGACCCACCAACAAAAGGATGCGATATGGGTCATAGTAGATCGACTTACAAAGAGCGTACACTTCATACCGATCAGGATGGATTACCCACTAACCACATGGGCTACGCTGTACATAGATCAGATAGTCAGGTTACACGGAGTACCACGAGAGATCATATCAGACAGGGATCCGAGGTTCACATCACGATTTTGGAAGGCCTTTGAGGCACCTATGGGCACAGAATCGAGATTCAGCACAGTTTTCCATCCTCAAACAAACGGACAGACGGAAAGAACCATATAGACCCCTGGAAGACTTGCTTCGCGCATTTATCCTAGATTTTGGAGGGAGTTGGGAAGAACACCTATCTCTGGTGGAATTCTCCTACAACAACAGCTATCAGGCCACGATTGGAATGGTACCGTTCGAAGCACTATACGGCAAACCATGTAGATCCCCAGTGTGTTGGGTGCAGGGCAACGAACCAATAGTAGTTGGGCCAGAAATGATCCAGCAGACACAAGAGGTGGTAATGAGGATTAGAAGAAGAATGAGGTCAGCTCAAGATAGACAAAAGAGTTACGCAGATCAGCGCAGACGTGAGGTTCATTTCGCATTAGGAGATCACGTTCTCCTGAAGGTCTCTCCGACTAAGGGAAACACGAGATTCGGGACGCGAGGGAAACTCAGTCTGCGCTATATTGGACCCTTTGACGTGATTGAGCGCATTGGACCAGTGGCATATAGGCTAGCATTGCCTCCTCACCTATCAGCTGTGCATGACGTCTTCCACGTGTCAATGTTGAAGAAGTATCACCCTGACAACTCTCATGTTGTCAGCTTCAAAGAGGTAGAGCTGCAACCGGACCTGACGTACCCAGAAGATGCAGTCCAAGTCGTGGACCGAAGGGTGAAGATTCTCCAAAGAAAAGAAGTTCCCCTAGTGCGAGTGCAATGGACCCGACGAGGAGTTGAGGAAGCTACGTGGGAACGAGAAGATGAGATGAGGAAGTGATACCCGGAGTTGTTCGAGCAACCACTTTCACAACCAGGTACTATCGCCAACACTTACATTTAGATGAGGAACATGGTTCAAACTTCCTTGGTTAAAATTTCGAGGACGAAATTTTTCTAAGGAGGGAAGGTTGTAAAACCCGTGACTCGAGTCAGAGTTTTACGGGAGCGAACCAGTCGGTTCGAGTTGAGTCAGCATTCATGGACCGCGAGCTGAGTTGAGGCCAGCTGTGAGTTATGAGCGATGAGGGTCATGTATGCTCAAGTATACGATGATAACGTCAAAAAGATGATGAAAAATGGGTTATCAAGTATATGGAGGTATGCAGTATTGATTGTTATTTTTATTTGATCGTAGAATATTTTTAGGGCCGAATGACGAATTAGGACGCGATATAGGTGAGTTTGGGTGGGTTATTACTTATAGAACATATCATTTGGATGTTGCTGTGTTCGTTTGATTTTATAGGATTTTACCATATTTTTCTAGATTTTTTTAGAATTTATTACGAACTAGTTATTATTTTGACTCGAGTCAGAATCGAGTAAATACTTATTTACGAAATTGCCACTGGAGTATTTCTTCTTCCTCCCGACACTTCCTCACCCAAACCCTATCACCGCCGCCTTGTGTCGTCGCCACCGCTGCCACTGTCGACGCCGCACTGCCGCCGATCAACGCCGCCCTACCCCGCAGTGTAGTCGCCGTGCTGCCACGACCCACCCCGGCCACCGTCTCGCCGCCACGACGCAGGTATCGCCCCACAAGCCGTGATGCCCTCCTTCGTCGATTTGCTGCCGTCCGGGCCGTGCCGCCACCGCTATGACCCCGACGACCACCCCCTCCCTGTGGCCGACGTTTCCCCCATCATCCCGACCGCCGTCGAGGCCGGCCGCAGCCCCGATAAGAGCACGCCATCGCCGCCACCCACTTTCGATGCCGCCGCCGACAGCCATCGCCGCCCCGGCTACTTTGTTTGACACCACCATTGGACCAAGCTCGTCGAGCTGGTGCCCATAGACCCCCTGATTGCCCCGTCCCGAAACATTGCCGGAAAACCGCTGGAAAATTGCCGACACTGGCCGGAACCGCCGGAAAATGGGATTCGTGGGAAATTCGCCGGATCATCCGCCGAACGCACCCGGTCCAATCTGATCGGACTTCGGACGCCGCTAGTTGCCGAATTCAAGTTTCAAGCCACGAAACGAAAACCCTAGTTATCGCCGATTTTAGACGACGCGAGGTATAATTTATTTTAACTTAATTATTTGAAAGTATTGATTATTAGAATTGCATGCTAGGATTGGTGAATTGTGTGTTATAGTAATATATATAAATGTAGATTTGATTAAGGATAAAATATGAAATTTGTTTGATTGAGTGGTGTCAAAAATGGAGGCTAAGAAAGTAAATAGGGTAAGTAGGTAATGATCATGATCTAATGCAAACTAGCCTAAGTAGACTTGCTAGAATTGATATAGGTTGATATGTGTTGATTGATGCGTGATTGTGTCGATTGTGTGTGCATGCTATAGGATGTGTGATTTATCATGCGGGCGTTAGTTTTTAGCTTGATTGTGTAGGTACGGTGTAGGAGCTCGCCGCCTAGGTACGTGGACCCGTTTGGAGCTTCTACCAGGTCCGTTTAGGACTCGTTCTCTATTTTTACGCTACTCTATTGTGTATTTGATTTATCATGTGCAGGACGAGTTAAGTGGACATTTTATCGGATCCCACTTAACTCGGGCCATTTAGCCAACTGTTCTTTTTCGGATTAATAACCCTCAAGGATGAGATCCCTCGAGTTTGTTTTCGAACTTCAGATCCAGTTCACGATGCCTTCGGGACTATTGTATAAATCCCAACCCAGGCCTATATATATATAGTTTTCGCGTTTTCGGTGAGAGATGGAATGAGGGTTACTGACGACCACGCCTTCAGATAGGGCGTGTGCTCGGAAGAGCGGGCTCTGGAGCTGGGGAGAAGCCACTTCGTTCCCGAAGGATCCGGACAACTCCACCTTTGAGTTCCTCAAACCCAAAGAAGTGTGGAGGTTTACGGGTACTGCAATGTAGCGCATGTCTAGACTTGTGGTTCAAAGGGTACTAAAGGCGACTGCCTGAGAGTGCTCGGCCTTCATGCTCAAGGCCAGGAATAATATGGAAGGTGCAGAGGGTGAAAAAAATGAGATTTGATGCGAGAAGCGATAGAGTAATTGCCAATGTATGAGAATGAGAAAGAAAGGGGGACGTTGTTGACTCGAGGTGTGGCCAACTTATGTATAATTTTATGTTCTCGTTCAGATTAGGATCGTTGGTCACCGTTGCAAGTTCACTTACAAACTATCTAGGTCCGTATAATTATTTGCAATGTTGTATTTTCACTTTTTGGCAGCCCTGGTCGGCCTGAGCCCAGATTCGACCATCATGCACCAAGTGCAAGTGGGGTCAAGGAATTGACTAAATCCGACACGGGGCCGCAACCTTTTAAATTACTATGTGGGAGTCTTCGTCGACTTGAGTTCATATCCGATCACCATGCACCGAGCGCAATCGAGGACAACTCAATTTGACATAGGGCCGCACCCCCTAAAGATTGAATACCTGCCCCCATGCCGAAAGGGGTGACAGGGCGCAATGGCACAATACGGCTCATTATGCACTTATGATACGAAGAGGGTGAGTTAATGACAAATTTCGGTAACTAAAGGCCATGGGCCATGTGCATGTGTCCGCATGCATGGGATTGGAGCTGGATGGGGTGGCCACCCCTCCCAGCATAATGGGAGCTCATCATAGGCTCATAACAACTAAAAGTCTCGAGAAATGATAATGGGGATTATATTGACTTGTTTCATTTAATAATGTGGCTTAGTGGTTTTATCACTAATGCGGAATTGCCTCCGCAGGTGGCAGCTTTGGACTAAGGATTAACAGTGTGGTTGGTGGTTCTTTTACCAACCTAAGGTTTGGTGAATTGATAATAAATTGGGCTTCCTTTTATTCTCTTGCGTTATAAATAGGGCTATGGAAAACGGTTAGAGACTATGGGACATTATTTGTACGTATTGTCACATGCTATTGTCACATGCTTATTTAACGTGTTATGATTCATGTTCATGAATAGTATGTCTACAATATTTAACTTTATAAGTAACACCCGGGCTGGTTAGGGCGGGTCATTACAGAAGGTGTCTACCATCCTAGACTTATCCATCAATTGCCTCATAGCAAGGGGGGCATCTATTCAACGCTTTTGTTGTGTTCCCTGTTCCAGTTTATATGGCCGAGGGTGTTGCTCTTTCTGATTGTAATCTCGGCGGGGTCAAGTAGCAAAGACTCTCTCATTCTCTCCTGCTGCTCGAACTACATCTCGAAAGGTAGCAAACACCTTGTTCACATTCGCCACCCGAATCTCATATTGAAGCCCTTCATAGAAACGATCGATTCTTCTCCGTTCAGTTGGCACTAGGTTTGTAGGAAATCTTTTAAGTGCTCTAAATCGAGTTTCATATTGTACCACCATCATTTGTCCTTTTCTTAAGCATTTGAAATTTCCCTTCTTCCTCTTCTTAACATCTTGAGGAAAGTACTTCCCGTCAAACTCTTCCTTGAACTCATTCCATGTGTGGCATTCTATGGCTGCCTTGAACTCATCCCATGTGTGGCATTCTATGGCTTCCTTGAACTCATCCCATGTGGAGTTCATGACTGAATCCCACCATATCCTGGGCTTCATCCTGTAATGCTCCCAGGATGATTTGTACATGGTGCTCCTCGGGGCTTGCCATGCTGCCAAACACTCCAATTGCAGACAAGATCCATAGGAAAGCTTCCTCTACATCTACATTTCCCAAGAATGGGCTCATATATGCCATAATTCTAGATTCCTTTCATTTGATGATCTATTAGATCCTTCTCTGAGTTTGAACTGAAGAAGCGTCGACACTATCCCTATTTGGGCACTACTTAATCCTACAGCACCACTCCCAACTATTGTCCGTCCACTGCCTACTATAGATGGTCCTCTTCCATTTGTACCCATCCTGGTTTGCAACGGGGCAATTAGAGGAACCGTGGTAAGACTAGTCCTTTGATGCAGAGGTGGAGGAGGAGGCAGCGGTAGAGGGCCCATGGGGAAAGTAGGCTCCCCTCGTGCTTTGTCATCCACATCTTGCCTCTTTTCTGCCCTGATTATGAAGAGCATCTGCCAAAGCTTTTTCCCAAATGCCACCTGGTTTAGTTGTATATGTGTCTAAGCCTTTGCTAACTGGGCAATAGCTCTATCCCAAACGCTATCACTACGTTGACTTTCACTATGGTGGCTGACCGAGACTGGCTCACTAGGTTTCCTGAGAGCTGTTAGGCTCTCAGTTGGCTGGATACCATTTCACTATGGGCATGACTAGGACTTGCATGCCTGGGTGGTGAAGGTGATGGTGCTTTATTCTGAGTCCTACGGGTCTGTACTACCATGGCTATCAACTTTTATTGATCAAATCCTATATACATAGTCATGTAACTAATGGTGAAGAATCTGCAAAATAAGTCAATAAAAGAGAACTATACCTACCGGCTTGACTCTGAGCATTCTTGCACACACATGACTTAACTTGGCATATTCTATCTTAATCGACTAAGAGTTAGCTGTAATACCAAAAGTTGTAACACCCCAAATCTGGTTTGCTATTAACCGAACTCGAAATGTTACTAGGGACCAAACCAATTCTCAATTCAATTAATTTGGTCAACCTGAACTTAAGCGGAATGGACCTACTCTAAGTCGTCATAAAATGAAAAGCATATCACAATAAATGTATGAAATGCACAACCTAATAGGATGCATTGTGAATGATATGGTGGACAAAAAAAGAATCACACCAAAAATCAAAATCATAGGGCAATCGATTTGAATATTATGAAAATCCTGTAAATAGACGAGCAGGGTTTCCCCTAAAAGTGCAAATGAGGAAACCATCCATTACATTATCATATACACATATATATATATATATATATATATATATATATATAAATATATATATAATAGCAAAATATATCACAACATCACATTCTATTAACTTCACATCATTTTCCAAGTCCAAATCCCTGACAGGGTCTTGACACATCTACTATTCATATTCTCATGGCTGGAAGTTTACTAACTTCAAAATTGCCAACTTCACAAAACATGTTCACTGTGCATTAAACATTCATTAAAATATTTCATAACAAGTTTTACACATTGATCAGCATCACAATTAAGCATCCTATTACCAGGCATGTGCTTGTGCAAGGATGTCACTACTCATTCATCAAGTCGGGCATATACTATTGTATCTGATTCTCACCTGCATATATAATAGAAAACCATCAGTAACGGTTGTCATTGGTCTAGAAAATAACTAATATCAAGTTGCCCAAGGGAGCTAATTCTCATTAAAATAAAAACATGGATATAATCCAAAAGAATTCTCATTAAGGGTAACTATCTGAGGACCCATCGAGCTATGGTCTGGGTGGCATCCCAAACTGATTGGTTTGATGTCTCTCTCGGCATTTTCTCATTTCTCTTAAGGTCCCTCGGGACTATTAGTATCTCTTCGATCCTCCATATTTCTCCTGGCGTCAAGTACGAAGGTTGGGTACTCTCTGGCTTAGTTCCCTTTGAACCACATGTCCGGACGTGCGTTGTTCTAAACAGTAGGGATAAACCCCACGTTTCTTTGGGTGTGAGGAACTCAATATGCAGATTGTCAGGATCCTTCAGGAATGGAACAACCCTCTCAATAATCTAGAGCCTGCTGTGACTGGCACATGCACCCGCTCATGGTACGTGTGAGTCAATTTCACCATCTCTTGTCTCACTAAAATGTTGATAAAAATCTTATATAGGCCTAGGAAGGGATTTAATAATTTAAGACCAAAGGTAACTTGTGATGGATCTTGTTTTTGAAATCAGACTCAAGGGATTTCATCCTCAATGCTTATTAATTTCCAAAAATGGTTCGCTAAAATGATCAATGTTAAGTGAGGTCTGAATTCAAGAGCTAGCTATGAGAGATGTGCAAACGGGGATTTATTCAACCAAGTGACTTGCCTTTGGATGCCCCAATTCTACTTGTTTGAAAAGAAAATAAAGATCTCAAAATATGCATGGACTATAGGTAGTGAGCACGTGGGTGACCGCTATGTGTGCACATGGCCACTTTGGAGTTTGATGACGAGGCACGCTGACATGAGGTATTATCATGCACCTTCCTTTTGGTGTATGTTATGTTTTGAGCTTCGTTGTTGAATGTGGAATCTTGTAGGTGAATTATTGGGATGAAATTTTCCAGAGTGGGGGAGGTTGTAAAACCCGGGCTTATTGCCCCATGGTTCTAGTTTTAGTTTGATTGCGACTCAGATCGAGTTGCATGCCCTATTCTTTTCACCGCATGCTTATGTATGGTATGTCTGTGTAACCCATGACCTTCGTCTCCCATATTGCTTGGGGCTGCCCAGCTGGATAGTACGCTAGCCCGACTCTTATTTTATGTTTTCTTTTGAGTAGAGTCTAATTAGGTTTAGGACATGTAGCTCACAAGTCTAGAGTGTTTGCTGCGTGCTTGAACCATTTTTGGAAGATCCTAGCCCTTGCAGGACATGCTGCATGGTTCTCGAGGTCTCTTACCACCTAAGGGTGTGAGCGCAACCTGCTCTGAGTGCAAGGGTGCCCTCCAAGCACCCTTCCACCAGTTGATTTAGGGTGGGGTTTTATGTAAGGGAGCAAAGGTGCTAGTATAGAGTCCTTGCACCCAAATTTAAATTTCCCAGCCTTCGCAGCCATCGCAAAGGTGCTGCACCAGCACCCTTGAACCCTAGAGTTGACTTGAACTTGTGTATGGCTCGGTTCAATAGGTAGTGTCCCGGTTTTTTTGGTTTTCCATTGTCTGGCTTGCATGGACAACACAAAGGCGCACTAGGGAGACCCCTTGTGTTGGGCCTGTTTCCCTTTTCTATAAAAGAAACTCATTTTCCTTCCCTTTTCATCTCTTCATTGTTAAAACCTGTGGCTCGAGTTAGAGTTTTACATTAGTGAACCAGTCAATTCAACCGTCTGTTCGAGCCGAGACAGTTTGATGAACCGCGTGCTCAGACGAGGCCAATTGTAACTTATGAGTGATGAGGGTCAAGTGAACCTGAGTATATGATGATAACAACATAAAAATGGTGAGAAATGAGTTATCAGAGTATATGAAAGTATGAATTATTTTTTTTGCATATATGATAACTTATGAGTATTTTATATTATATTTTGTAGGATTTCCCTTTTTTTATTTTTAAGGATTTATTACAAGTTAGTTATTATTTTTGACTCAAGTCGGAGTCGAGTCAACTTTTATTCACAAAATTGCCACCGACCCATTTCTGGGCGCCCCCCCCCAAACACCTTCTCCCAATAATCCTCAATGCTGCCCCTGCTTCTCTGTCGCCGACGCCACCTTCAGCAGCTACCCCACCTCCAATTGATGCCGCCGAGCACCTCAGTGCCATCCTCCCGCCTCCTCGAGCGCCCTTGGCGTCCACGACTCCAAATTGCCGTGCCCTTGGGCCATGCTCCCGTCGCCAACCCGCTGCCGGTGACGTCACTGCTGCCATCCAGTAGCCTCGTCAATGTCTCCGATCCTCTCACGACCTTCTATGATTGGAGTGGATCCCAACACCACCCATCCAGGTTGGATCTCTTCACCCCACTGCTGACCACCCTTATTTGCCGTTTTCCAGCAAGCCGCCACCTCCTCCACCGTATCGACGTCGTAGACATGTTGGGCTCACCGAGCCGGTGCCAATTGTACCCCATACCACAACCATCCTGCTGGAAGCCGCCGTAGGCAACAATGGCTGGAAAACAGCCGGAAACCGCTAAAAATTTTGATTCGCCGGATCTTTCTCCGAACTCATCGAATCGAACCCAATCGAACTTTGGATGTTGCAAAGCGCCAAAATAAAGCTCCGAGAACTGCGACCGAACCCTAACCAGTCATAGATTACTGTCTATTTAATTAATTAAAATTGATGATTGTTAGCATGACATGTTAGGTTTAATTTTTGGTCTTTGATGAATGCCTAATTTTGATTGAAGTGATGATTTGCATGATTTTATTGATAGTGAATGAATGCTAGTGATCTAATTAAGTAAATTAAATCTGAGCATGCTTATTGACCTCAATGTAATTTTAAAAAACATAATAAAATCGGTGTGAAAGAGATGATCTAGGGATATTTTTGTGGTGATGACGGTTGTTGATTGTTTGATGGATGATGATTGTGTTGTGAGTGTGGTATTCATGATGAGTTTGATGGATCATTTAGTACTATGATTGGAGTTTCTACTAGGTCCGTTTAGGACTTGCTCTCAATTTATTGTCTCATTGTATAGTGTTTTGTTTTTAACTAGTAAGAGGACGTGAGTGGTGGATTTATCATATCCCACTCCACATGGGTTATTTAGCCGATTATATTTCCGAATTAATAACCCTTGAGGATGAGATCCCATGAGTTTATTTTTGAAACTCAGTTCCAGCTCACAATGCCTTCTAGCCTATTTATATTGAAATCCCTACCTAGGCCTATGTATGTGTATTTTTCATGTTTTCAGTGAGATGTGAGACGACGGAAAATCGACGACCACGCCTTGAGATAGGGCGTGCATTAATCAAAGCAAGCTTTGAAATTCTAGAGGTTTACGGGTACTGCTATGCAGTGCATGTCTAGACTTGTAGTATAAAATGGTACTAAATGTGCATGCCTGAGAGTACTCGACCTTTATACTCAGGGCCCTGAGTAATACGGAGGATGTAGAGGGTTGAGAGGAAAGAGAATGATTTTCCCGTGGAATTGATAGCTTAAGGTAGCCAATGAAAGAGAATGAAATGGAAACAGACGAGGTTGACAACTCTAGTTATTGCCCTTGTGAGAGTTCTTGAGAAAGAATAATGAAGTTTTTATTCAAGAGGAGGGTCAGCTCTCCTATGTTAGTTTGTTACTAGTTATTTTTGGACCACTAGTGCTCGTCGTTACTGACGTCTTTTTATTATATATATAGGGAGAACTGTGAGGGATGAGCACTATAGGGAGTGCATAGGAGTACCACTAAAATCATGCACACATGTACCTGCCAACTATAATTGTTGATGTGTTGAACAGTGTAGATAATGAGATTTGAATGCTATCCTGTAAACTGCTATAGATATTATGCATGTGAACGAAAATCGAAAGTGGAAAATGAATAGGGTGAGCTACGGAGTAAGGATAATTAGAATGTGAAAAACATGCTCTTTTGGATTGTGTTTTCATTTTTTGTGCTTTTAAATATATACTGTTTGTCGCTAATAGGGTGGTCCCTATTGCACTTTTACGGCACTCTCTGTCCATTTCATTTTCAAAGTAGATATTTCTTTTGAACTTTTCGTTTGTTTGGCTTGTTTGTGTACTTGTTTGCATATCATGGCATGTATATAGTACAAGGTTAGAACCCAAGCATCCCATCCATGCTTTGCATGCTGCATCACCATGTTGAGACGTTGATGGTAGATTTGGGTCGGATTAATCGAATCCAGTAGATTAGCAAATAGTTTATTTGCCGGTATTATTTCTGGGTTGGTTCACGGGTAAACCGAAGCGGGGTGTATCGGCTAGTATTTTTTTGCCTTAATGTTTTTGGTTTACAGATTTTCTTACCGAACAGTGGTGTTACATGGTGATCAAATTAGAGTAGGTGTACCAATAGCATGGTGAACCAGATCTATAGGACACATATCAGGGCCCCATTCCCTCCATTGCCCAGATAAGAGAGTGCCGAACATGGTCACAGTGCCACAACCTCTAGTCAACTGAGGACCACCTTGTCACCAGAAGAGACCGGTGTGCTAGTTTCAGTTAATCAATGCAGTTAGGCCCGTCACCAAGACAGTTGCCGTGACAGTCACCATAGCAAAAGCAGTCGACAAGAGAGGGATGCAGTGATTGCCAGGTTAGATGCAGTTTAGATACAAATGCAAAAAACCAAGAAGAATTCAGGAGAGAGCTCAGGCCGATAGCTCTTTTGGTAGCCAGAGCTAAGAAAAGACCAGCAGTGGATGAAGAGGCATGAGGAGAGCTAGTAGCTCCAATGGTCCCTCCACCGCTACCTCCTCCCCCAACAACGTCTCCTCTGTTTGAGCCATTTAAGGCGAGAATGGGACTAGATCTTACTAGACTGGCCATAGTAAGTAGCGGGCAGACTGCAAGTGGAAGTGGAGCTGTAGTCCCTAAATCTGGTTCATACTCATGAACCGAACCGGATGTCATGAGTCCCATTAGGTCGGCTGACCCGAACCCAACTCGTTCAGATTTACTCTCGGCGTCCTAAGATGAAGATACGAATCGTTATGCATGGATGAATGCACAGAACCCTAACATACTGCTATATTGATAACATGAAAACTAATTTACACACCAAAAATAATTGCAATAAAATCAATAAAATTTTTTAAAAATAAAACAGACAGAGTCTCCCTTAAAAGTTTAATTAGGGCCACCTATCAAAACCACAAATACAAACATATATATATATATGGCACATATTTAAACTTATCCATTTACGTGGATAAGTTATGAGAGAAAAGGCCTTTGCTGTTCCAAACCTACCGAATGTTCCACACCAATAAGGATGAACAAAATGGCTCTTAATGTCAATAAAAAATCAAGTCTAATTCTTGAAGAAGTGGGGAGAAAATTTTTAGAGAAAAAGAAAACTCATGTTTGTTGTTGCAAAGAAGAGAAAACATGAACGATGCTTTATCTCCCTTATCTCCCATGTGAAGAAGATGCCACTGCCATGAAGGAAGGAGAAAGTTGCCAATCACCTCTTCGCTGCTTGAAGTCTCACCAGAGCCTTGGAGTTTCTTTGCTCAGCCACCGTCTGTGCCCTTCTATACCACTCCAGTTTTGTCTAGCCTCATCAAAGGCCGCCATTGCTGCCTCGCCGCACCAAATCTATTTCAAAGGGGGTGTTTATTTTTTGCAGGGGTTGTATTTTATTTGTAGGGAAAATCATGGCAAAAAAAGGAAGAGAAGAAAAGAAGCAGGGGATGGAGAAGGCTGCCTTCCCCGTCGTGCTCGCCTAAGTCGTCCGCATCCATGAAGTTTGAACGCTGCTCCCTGTTGTCTTTGCTGTGAAGCCTTGCCGAGAAGAGAAAGGTTGCTGACATCAACGTTGCCAAAGCCTTGGTCTTGCTGCCATGAAGTGGAGAGTCCTGCAGTCTCACCATTGCTGCTGTGAGAGACGAGTGGCTGCCGAGATTTTGTGCTGGATGTGATCCCCATTGGATGCCATCAAGTTTCTGCCTTCGTCACACTATAGTGGTCGTCCTTGCTTGTCAAAGGGAGTCTCCACGGAGGCCCAACCAGAGAACAAGTAGATCTTCTCGTGGGTACCGACTCGTCACCGCATCCAAGTTGGGCGACTTTGCACCAAGGTTGTCGTATAGTTGAGAGCCTTTGCCATAGTTTTTTGCCATCGTTGGTAGACTGCCGCTGGAGTACCTAAGTCACCTGACTTCATCACCTCTGTCGCCGGAATAAAATCACGAAGTTCTTGATCTGAGAAGGTGAAAACCAAGAGTCTGTCATTGTTCTGTTTGGAGCCGAGCAAAAGAGGAAGCCACTTATCACTGCTTATTTTGCCACTGTTGCAGCGAGGACGGAGTTTGCCATTGTTGTCTCATGGAGCCCCACCCGTCACGGAGTCTGGAGTCCATCAGCCACTGCTATTGCTGTGGGCGCCAGAGTTTGTTGTTGCTCACATCCTTGTCGCTACTTTGGAGCGCCATCAGATTTGCACCTGGTTATGAAGCAGCCGAAATATGAGATCACTGCTGGAGGCCTGCAACCCCGCTCATGCCAAGAAATTGTTGAAGTGAGAAGTCGCTGCCTTGCTGGGGTGAGGGGATCATCACCACCGTGGAGAAGGAATTGCTGCAGATCAACAAAAAAGAAGAAAACAGGGAACGGACTGGAAGACTAGCCGAAAGTTGTTGCCTTGTCGAGGCGGATTGACTACCTGATCCCGCTCACTGCCTTCCAATCATTGCCATCTATTGGTTTCGACGTCGACCAGCTACCAGAATTCCGCTGTCGTCACTGGAGAAGAGACCCACTCGCAGCGGCATCGCTACAAAGAAGCAGGGGAAAGAAGGAAGAGATCTGCAGGAGAAGTGTGCTTAGTTTAACCATTTACCCATTTAATATGCTTCTTGTCCAGTATTTGTTAAACGGAATGTAAAATTGGCAAGCTGTTGTCCACTGAACAGGACTCGTTACTGTGTGCTGGATTCATTACTGTACATCCGCTTGGATATTCTTTACGCGGCAACCTTTTGCACTTAACCACGTCTGCGAATGTTGTCGTGAGTGCTATTCAAACAAGTCACTTGTAGACTAAGCCGATTCAATTCGGATCAACTTGAATTTTAGCTGGGGATTTATTTTAAGATATTTTCTTACTCAAATTTGCATGAAACACGGTATACGACAGATTTCCCCTATTTTAGTCATAGTGGTAAAGTAAATTTTTCATCAAAGCACTGTAGGACCAGATTCGATGACTCTTCATATAAAGATCGCACTAGTGCCCCATACCACCCATACTACCTAAATAACACCTCTGATTATAAAGTCGTTCTATATACGCTCATTAGTTAAGTGTCACGTGCACATAACATGACACATAAATGACACACTGTCCCATACCGGTGTTATGCGTTAACACACTTTCAGAATGTCCTCTAACTCAATAGAAACTTTTAATATGCTAAAGATATGTCTCTATGAATCAATTACCTAGACTATAGCTTGAGGTCTTGTATCCTTTTAAAGGTACCATTTTTAATTTGCCCTTCAACTTACAACTTGTTCCGGATCAATAAGTCATCACTTCAATCTCCACTAGGGAATTTGTAATTTTCAACTATTCAAAACATCCCCTCACTGTTAATAACACTATCGGCAGTACTTCATCTCTTTCTTCTTCTTTTTATTTTTAAAATTTTTTTTGGCAATAAAAATATACAAAGTAATGCATAATGTATGATCTAAAGTGTCCTATCAACTTCTTCCACATTATTTTCTAATTATTTAACAATTATACAAATTGTCAAAACATCTAAGAGTTATTTTTCTTTAGTGGCTTACAATTTATTTATACACCGTACAGACAAAAAAATTTTCTACGAAGAAATATCTTGAACTAGCTAATATCACTGTTACACCAACCTCCTAACTTGGAAATTCTCGACACTTGGACTAGTCCAATCTTGTCCTTACCATTCATATCTTTCAAGCCATGAGCAATCTCTAAGTTTTTAGGACACCATTGTTGAATTGGATGCCCCTCTAGTCCCTACACCCTTAGCAATTTGTCGAAAGTTGTCTTTGAACACTAACTCGCATTGTTGACGTTCACCCGCAACCCATTTTGTACACATTGATAATTACTTACTATTTAAAACAGTGAAAATAAATTCTATAAAAGAATGATCAATGCTTATATAAAAGAAATTTATCCTTGGGACAGTGGACTCTTAGACTTTCTACAAGGTAAAGATTGATTTGCATGGTTCCGTGGGAAACACAGCTCTTATTTGTAATGACCCAGCCCAAAGTGCAATCTAATGGGCTAAAGATATTTCTCTAAAATTGGTTAAACAAGTTAAAGACCTATATTCCATTCTCACTTATAAACAAGATCTTACCCTAGTAGGTATTAGATGTATGACTAGGTTGAGGGATCACACAATCCACCCACCAAAGGAAATTTCGTTCCCTAAATTACTAGATCTAGCTCATTGCGAGCCCCAGCACACAACCTTTTTTGGCCAGTGACCGAGAGCCTACCTAATGTCTCTAGTCCAACTCACCATCTAACATAGAGCCATGATGCTCTGATACTATTTGTAATGAACCAACTCAAAGTACAACATAATAGGCTAAGTCATCTCTTCAAAAGTGGTTAACCGAAGTTAAAGATCCATAGTCCATTCCTACTTATAAGCATGATCCTATCTTATTAGGTAGTAGGTGTAGGATTAAGTTAAGGGATCTCACAATCTACCCACCTTAGGAAAATTCATCCCCAAAGGTTATAGCAAAGGCGCATGGGTTTTGCCCTCTATGACCCAGACCATGGAAAGCATGGCCTACTAATGCCACAGGCATGGCCGGGCCAGACTAGGTCATGGGCTGGCCGCAAGGACTATAACCTAGTGCTATTGTGCCAGCCCAAAACTGTAATTCACCAAAGCAGGTAGCAGAAGGGCACCAAGAGGGCATCATTGCTCAGGAACAACCTTAGACATTATACTGTGCATTCTGTGGAGGCTAGGATCAATGGAAAATGATTTCAAAAACAAGATAAGTAATCTAAAATTGTGTGAAACATGGTAAACCTAATTATACTAGACTCAAATAAAAACAAAAAATAATAGCCGAAAAGACGTAACAACTTGCCCGTTCCGAACCACGAGCCAAGTGGTTACTATATGAAACTATGTGTCTAATAAATTAATTTTTCTATTAATAGTCAAGATTTTAAAAACCGTGACATAAACTATAATATAATAAATGACGGAAATAATGTAAGCCCCATGAACAGAACCAAAATCCCACTGTCTTGCAAAGAATCTAGAAAAAAAGAATGGTCTAATAACAAAGTTCTCCAGTTTTCCCGACTCTACCCATCCTTCCATGCTCATACCTGCAAAGACAATTCCGCGTTAGTGATAAAAACACTAAGTCATATAATTATAAGAAAAAATTAATATATTCCACAACATCATTAATTCAACTTTTAGTGATTATGAGCCTATGTTGAGCTCTTAATATGCTAGGAGGGTGGCCGCCCATCCAGCTACAAACCCATGTATGTGCACACACGCTACGTGGCCCTCGGTCTATAGTTACTGATATTTGCCATTGACTCACCCTCTCGGTATTACAAGTGCATAATGAGCCATCTTGTGCCACTACGCCATGTCACCACTTCGGCATGGGGGCAGAGATTTAATCTTTCAAATAATTGTCAAGGGTGCTACCCTGAGTCTGACTTAGTCAATTCTTTAACCCTAATTGTGCTCGGTGTATGGTGGTCGAATGTGAGTTCAGGCTGACCAAGACTCTCACATAATAATTTTTAAGGGTACTGCCTCATGTCGTACTGAGCCAATTCATTTACCCCGGTTGTGCTCAACTCATGGTGGTCGAATGTGGGCTCAGGCTGACCAAGACTCCCACATAGTAATTTTTAAGGGTTATGCCCCGTGTCAGATTGAACCAATTATTTGACCCCGGTTGCGCTCAGTGCATGGTGGTCGAATGTGAGCTCTGACCAACCAAGGTTCCCATATAATAATTTTTAATGGTGCTGCCCTGTGTCGGACTGAACAAATTCTTTGACCCTAGATACAATCGGCGCATGGTGGTCATGTGAGCTCAGGCCAACCAAGACTCCCACATAAGAATATAATATTTTTACTAATTATACAAACCTGAAATTTTGATGAGGCACCCGCAACTACAATACGTTATCCTAATATAAATGAAACTTCTCTAAAATCCTCCCTTTGTGAGCCAAATGTGCTCACAAACTATCTAGAGGATGTTTTATTTAACATCAATAAAATTCTCCTATATATAGAAGAATGTGTATGGAATTCAAGAAGTCATTTTATTAAAATATATTAATATTTGTGGAATTCAAGAAGTCACTACATTTAATTTTACAAAAAAGAACATTGCAAAGACTGTGAAAATAAAAAAATAAAATAAAATATTCGACTCGGTCTGGGAAGGATCGAACATTGGATTATTATTATTATATATTATTATTATTATTATTTTTTATTCTCTACCCGGTTAAATGAAATATGGGTCTTGGGTGTTTTCCCATACCCTAGTGGTCATTTTCATTTTATTTTGAGAGGGGGCGTCTTCCTCACCCTAGCCGTCATTCTCATCTTCTTCTCCTATTCCTTACTGGAGCCAGCTTTCTCCTTGCTTGGGTATTCTTCCTATCTCCCTAATCTTAGTTTTCATGCATTTCATGATCGCCATGCTAATTTTCTGCTGCTTCATCAATTCATGACTGCCGTGCAAATTTCGGTTGCTTCATCAATTCATGATCACCTTGCTTTTGCTGTTGCTTCATCAATGTCCTATGTTATGTAATTGGTTTGTTTAGTATAACTGAGTTGCAGTCTCTAGCATCTTATGATTTCTATGCATGGGGTTTGGATAGTGGGCAACGCTGTGGGGAATTCCTTCAGTGCTTGTCAAGTTAAGCATCCATACCAGTTCGTCGGGCAAGGCTCACGTCGTGCATGCTCACAGAGCTTGGCTTGAGGTTGTGGGTTGTCATGCGGGGAGAAGGGGAGCCTTACCGGCGGTGCTGCTATCTGGATGGTGTTCATCTTGCATTCCCGGCGGTTCTGCTGGGCAGGTGTTGCATGCCTTGGTGCAGGACAGGGTTCGATGTGGATAGTTGCTGTAAAGCACGAACTTTAGGCTTCCAATTTGATTGCTGGAGAAGTTTGTAGTTGATGGAGGACGTGATCTAGTTTTGGTACCAAGATAAGGGTTGGAGAAGAAGGACGAGTCTGTTTTTGGTGCCAAAGATGAGGTTTGGAGAAGAGAAGAGCATCGGGGAAGAAGAAGATGGCAAACTTGTAAATATTACTTGACTCGACGTGGCTCAAGTAAAAAAATAATACAAACTCGTAATTAATCCTTAAAAAATTATTATTCTAATGGTTATGGGTTACATTTGCTAAACCTAATTAATTATTGTACAAAATCGACATGAGTAATAAAAATACGGCAATGATAAACGGTTGAAAATTAATCGGTGTATTATAAGCTATTAAATTAAATCGGATGGTTATAAGTGATTAATGAAATAAAAATCCACCTTTACCATGTTAAATTTAATACTAGATAAAAAAGTGATTATTTTAATAACGAGTTAGTAAGGTAGAAAATGAGTTATTAAATTATAATCGTGTAAAAAACACAAGCGTTGAACCTAAATAACATAATGAAAATAAATGAAGTTCGAACCTGTAAAGACAGTGAATATATACCCCTATTCTTAATTTTCATGCATGCATATTTTGAAATGATAATAAGTCTGATAATCATGGGAATTAAAGTTTAAAATCAACAAGAAAAACTAAACAAAATTGTATAAGACTGGAATCCTTTGCATAGCGACGAGTGCTAGATTTTGGCAAGGTGGGTGATCATAGGCAAGGTTCCATGGCAGCCACTCACACCCCCGATGGTCTCTCTGGCTGCTGGGTTGAAGGGTGGCATCGCCTTGTCCCTTGTTTCCGATGGTGGCTGAATTGCACCTATTATTGGGCGGAATTTCAAGGGTGATGAAGGTGGTGGCATTCCTTAAAATATACCCTGTAATGGAAGCTTCAGAGTGTAGACGCCTGTTTTTCTTCGTCGACAACATCAGGGGTCCATTACAATAGTTCTTGCCACCGGGACAGTCCACTGTAGACGACCTTCTTGCCGGAATTCATGGCGGAGAACGTTTAGACGTGGGAGAACGACCCTACTCCCTGTGTCGTCCAGTGGTGGCCGAGCCTTCCTGGTTGATGCCGGCCTGAGGTAGCCGAATCTATGAATGGTAGCAAGGTGCAAGAAAGTAGTGGTCTTGAGGCACTGTGCATGAAGGATAGACCTATTTTTGTGCCAAGATGAAGGTAGGAGAAGAGAAGAGCGTTGGGGAAGAAGAAGATGGCAAATTTGTAAATAATGCTTGACTCGACACCGACTAGAGTTAAAAATAATATTAACTCGTAATAAATACTTAAAAATTATTATTTTAATGGGTATGGGTTACAATTGCTAAACTAATTAATTATTGTATGAAATCGCCATGAGTAATAAAAATACGGTAATGATAAACTGTTGGAAACTAATGAGTGTATTATAAGCTATTAAATTTAAATAAGATGGTTATAAGGGATTAATGAAATAAAAATTTCACCTTTACCATGTTAAATTTAATACTAGGTAAATAAAGTGACTATTTAAATAATGGGTCAATAATGTAGAAAATGGGTTATTAAACTATAATCGTGTAAAAATCACAAGCGTTGAACCTAAATGTGGCTATTGGAAACGGTCAGAGGCTGGGACTTTATTTTTACGTATTTTCACATCCTATTAAAACAAGATTTATTTTTGTGTACAACATTTAACTTAAGTAATACCCGGACCGGTTAGGGTGGGTCGTTACGGAGCCTTTATTTAGTTGAATAATTTAAAATAATTGTATTAGTAATATCTTTATATCAGGATAATATAAATCATTTTAAATAATTTAATCGAACGACTTAATTAATTAAATTTCAATTAATAATGATAATGAATAAAGATTAAAACTATAAATTAAATCTGTCAAGATCGTGGTTAAGTAAATATCATCTCAACGGAAAATTTACTAATAATAGTAATTAAATACTTGCATACTTGTTTATAAGTTAATAATTAATTTATCATTAGTGAAGTGTGAATTATATTTAGATAATTAATTTAAAATGTAAAGTAGGACTTAAATGATTATGTCACATGAATAATTTAATATTTAATATTGTTGAATGTAGCATGTTTTATGTTGTCGAATTTTAATAATGATATATATTAGTCATTTAGTTGCACACATTTCTACTCGAATAAAATTATACTTATGTATAATTATATGTTCTCGTTTAGATTAAGATCGTTGGTCAGGGTTGCAGGTTCACTTATGAACTATCCAGGTCCGTATAATTATTTGAAATGTAGTATTTTCCCTTTATGGTAGCCCTGGTCGGCTTGAGCCCTGATTCGACGACCATGCACCAAGTATAACCGGGGTCATGGAATTGAATAAGTCCGACACGAGGCCGCGCCCTTTAAAATTACTATGTGGGAGTCATGGTCAACTTAAGTTCATATCCGACCACCATGCGCCGAGCGCAAACGGGGTCAACTCAATTCGACATTAGGCAACACCCCTGAAAGATTGAATACCTGCCGCCATACCGAAAGGGGTGACAGGGCGCAATGGCGCAAGACGGATCATATATGCACTAGCGTGTGTGCGCATGCATGAGGTTGGAGCTGGATGGGGTCGCCACCCCTCCCTCCATAATGGGAGCTCAGCATAGGGTCATAACAACTAAAAGTCTTGAGAAATGATAATAGGGATTATATTGACTTGTTTCATTTAATTATACAGCTTAGTTGTTTTATCACTAACGCAGAATTGCCTCAGCAAGTGAGCAGCTTTGGACTGAGAATTAAGAGTGTGGTTGGTGGGTCTTTTACCAACCTAAGGTTTGGCGAATTGATAATAAATTGGACTTCCTTTTATTCTCTTGTGTTATAAATGTGGCTATGGGAAACGCTCAGAGACTGTGGGGCTTTATTTTTACGTATTGTCACATGCTATTAGAACATGATTTATTTTTGTGATTTATACATTTTCTAGACTTATTTATCGTGTTATGATTCATGTTCATAAATAGTATGTCTACAACTTTTAACTTTTTAAGTAACACCTGAGCTGGTCAAAGCCAAGTTTCCCACAAGCTCACACTTTATGACTGAAGTCATAACTGAAAAAACATATAAATGAACCATGATTGGAAAAAAATTTGACGTTTTCGTCAAATTCGAACAGGGAGAGTGTATTGGCTCAGATCCTGACGGCTATACAGGGACTGGCTCAAGCTTCAGAAAAGACAAATTTTGTGGTTCAAAATATTGTTCAGTGGTTACCAGGAGTGGTAGCAGCGGAATGGAGCCTCAAACTCAGCAGCGGGTCCCAACATCATCCTAGGCGGTGGTCAGGGAAGTGCCCAAGGGTGGACAGGGGTTAGCAGACCCGGGCGAGCGAGGGGGAGCTTCTACACCGAGTGCCACCGGTAGTCCGACAAGTGTTGCCACTAGTAGTTGATGATAGTGACCGTTACACTGTGGAAAAGTTCAGGAAGAATGGAGCTGAGGTATTTAGTGGAGGGATTGATCCAATGAAGGTGGAGAGCTGGATAGACATTACTGAAAAAGCTTTTAGGGCTCTATCTGTACGCCACCGCCATCAAGTAAGGTTGGCAACATGCATGCTCTAGGAATAAGCATCTTACTCGTGGAAGTCCATAAAAAAAAACCATATTCCATCGTCGTGAGATTTCTTCCATCATGGGGGCAGAATTTGTGGCCGCTTTCAATGGACAATATTTTCCAGAGCCCGTTGTCCAAAAGAAAGCACTAGTGTAAAGACCGTGGAAAAAAATATTTAATATATTCGACTCGGGCAGGGAAGGATCGAACGTTAGAGAATTAATATTAATTATATTATATTCTCTACCCGGTTAAATATTTTATTCTTTACCCGGTTACCCGGTTAAAGGAATAAAATACGGGTGTTGGTGTGTTTTCACATACCCTAGCCATTTTTGGTGAAGGGACGTCATTTTTCATTTTATAAATTGTGAGGGGGGCGTCATTACGCTCTCATCTTCTTCTCCTCTTCCTTACCGGAGCCGGCATCTTCCTTGCTTGGGTAACCTTCCTATCTTCCTCTTCTTAATTTTCATGCATTCATATGTCTTTTTAATTGATAATAAGCTTGATAATCATGAGAAATCAAGTCTGAAATAAAAAATAAACAACAAGAACTAAACTGAAAACTGGAATCCCGTCCATGGCCGAGTAGTCTGAAATTTTGGCAAGATGGGCGACCGTAAAAATGTTTGCAAGGCATTCCTTCACAACCCGACGTCCTCTCTTGCTGCTGGGTCGAAGGGAGGGCTCGCCATGTCCCTGGTTTCCAAGTGGTGGCGGAATTACAGCTGGTTATGGGCGGAGTTGTAGGGAGCAGCGCTGTGGAGGAATTCCAGACATCTATACCAGTTCGCCGGCCAAGGCTCACGCCGTGCATGCTCACAGCGCTTGGCCTTGACGTTGGGTTGTCGTGCAGGGAGAAGGGAAGAGTTCCCGGTAGTGCTGCTGGCCGGACGGAGTTAAATTTGCAGTCCCGGCGGTGCTGCTGGCCAGAAGTCGCGTCTTGGTGCAGAACAGAGTTGGACGTGGATGGTTGCTGAAATGCACGAGCTTTAGGCTTCCAATTGGGTTGCTAGGGAAGGGAAGCAATTAGGGAAGGAAGTGATCTGGTTTTGGGTTGAAGAAGAAGACGCCAAGACTGGTTTTTGGGTGCAAAGATGGAGTTTGGAGAAGAAGGGACGTTGGGGAAGAAGAAGATGGCAGTTTTGTAAATATGGGTTGACTCGATACAATAATACTAACTCGTAATAAATCTTTAAAAATAATCATTTTAATGGGTTATGGGTAAAGTTACTAAACTAATTAATTATTGGACGAAATCGACATGGACATAAGTAATAAAAATACGGTAATGATAAACGGTCGATAATTAATCGGCACACAACAAGCGATTAAATTAAATCGGAGGGTTATAAATGATTAATAAAATAAAGATTTTACCTTTACCATATTAAATTTAATATTAGGTAAATAAAGTGATTATTTTAATAACGAGTCAGTAATATAGAAAATGGGTTATTAAACTATAGTCGGGTAGCAATCACTAGCGTCGAACCTAAATAGCATAATGAAAATAAATAAAGTTCGAAATTTTATTGAGTCGAATAATTTAAAATAATTGTATTAATAATATTTTTAAATTAGAATAATACAAATTATTTTAAATAATTTAATCGTACAACTTATTTAACTAAATTGCTATGAATAAGGATAGCGATTAAAGATTTAAAACCGTAAACTAAATTATCAAGATTGTGGTTAAGTAATTATCGTCTCAAAGGAAAATATACTAATAATAGTAATTAAATATTTGTTTATAAGTTGATAATTATTTTATTATTTGTTAAGTGTTAATTATGATCTAGATTATTAATGTAAAGTAGGATTTAAATGATTATATCACATGAATAGTTTAATATTTAATATTGTTGAAATTTAATAGTGATATATATATTAGTCATTTAGTTGCATGCATTTCTACTCGAATAAAATTATACTTATGTATAATTTTATGTCCTCGTTCAGATTAGGATCATTGGTCGCAGCTGCGAGTTCGAAATATCCAGGTCCGTATAATTATTTAAAATGTTGTATTTTCCCTTGTGGACAACCTGGTCAGCCTGAGCCCAGATTCGACCACCATGCACCGAGTGCAACCGGGGTCAAGGAATTGACTCAGTCTGACACGGGCTACGCCCTTCATAATCCAATAATGGACATGTCAGAATGGACCTGACAGCCATAATACAATAAATTGGACATGGCGGATTGGACTCGCCAGCCAGTAATGGACATGATGGACTGACAGCCATCAACACAATAAATTGGACATGGCGGATTGGACTCGCCAGCCAATTACGGACATGGTGGATTGGACTCACCAGCCGATAACGGACATGGCGGATTGGACTCGCCAGCCGGTAATGGACATGATGGACTGACCCATCAGCCAATAAATTGGACATGGCGGATTGGACTCGCCAGCCAATTACGGACATGGTGGATTGGACTCACTAGCCGATAATGGACATGGTGGACTGACCCATCAGCCGCTAATGGACATGGTGGATTGGACTCACCAGCCGATAACGGACATGGCGGATTGGACTCGCCAGCCGGTAATGGACATGATGGACTGACCCATCAGCCAATAGATGGACATGGTGGACTGACCCATCAGCCAACTAATGGACATGGTGGACTGAACCATCAGCTAATAAATGGACATGTTGGAATGGTCACAACAGCCATTATTATAGATAATGATAGGGAGTTTATGGACTTGTTTTATTTAATTATACGGCTTAGTGTTTAATCACTAACGCGGAATTGCCTCCGCAGGTTAGCAGCTGGAACTAAAGACTAAGAGACGACAGGGTGGTTCTTCTACCAACTCAGGTGGTGAACAGATAATAAGCAGACTTCTCTTTTTACTTTTCTTGTGTTATAAATGTGGCTATGGGAAACGGTCCAAGACTGTGGGATAATTATTTCATACATTGTCATTTGAAACATAAGTTCTTTTGAGTTAGAAATGCTAGACTTATTTGCTTTCATATTATTCATGTAACCTTTTAAGTAACACCCGGTCCGGTTAGGACTGGTCGTTATAGGGTTGGTTTTGTTAAATTTTGAGTAACACCTGGCCAGCAAGGCCCACAATATCGTGAAAAATGGCGGGTCGTTACAGGTGGTATCAGAGCCCGGTTTCCCACTAGCTCACATTTTATGACTCAAGTACCTTGTTGAAAAGTCCAATAATTATCTTTTCCCACTGTGTTGTGTTATTAATTGACAAATTCATTCGCTAATAAACCTAAGTCAAAACTGAAACAAGAACGTATAATGAACCATGATGGTTCGATGTTTCAGATGGCAGGCACACGTAGACAGTCAAGCCGATCTGCGCAGTCAAATTCGAACACAGAGAATGTGTTGGCCCAGATCCTGACGGCCATACAGGGACTAGTGTAGGCTTCAGAAAATACAAATTCTGTGGTTCAGAATATTGTTCAGCGGTTACCGGGAGTGGTAGCAGGGAATGGAGCCTCAAACTTGGCAGCGGGTCCCAGAATCACCCTAGATGGTGGTCAGGGGAGTGCCCAAGAGCGGGCAGCAGCGAGTCCCAGAATCACCCAGATGGTGGTCAGGGGAGTGCCCAAGGGTGGGCAGGGTTAGCAGACCCGGGCGAGCAAGGTGAGCGTCCAAACCCAGTGCCACCGGTAGTCCGACCAGTGCCGCCAGCTGTTGATGATAGTGACCGTTACACTGTGGAAAAGTTCAGGAAGAATGGAGCTGAACTATTTGTTGGAGGGATCGATCCAATGAAGACGGAGAGCTGGATTGACATTACCGAAAAAGCGTTTAGAGCTCTGTCGGTGCCCCACCGCCATCAAGTGAGATTGGCAACATGCATGCTTCAAGAGGAAGCATCTTACTGGTGGAAATCCATGGAAAAAAACCACCTTCCATCGACGTGAGATTTCTTCCATCACGTGGGCGGAATTTGTGGCAGCTTTCAATGGACAATATTTTCCAGAGCCCGTTGTCCAGAAGAAAGCACTAGCATTCGCTAATTTGGTTCAGGGGGAGGATTCAGTCCGGGAATATGTGTATTCCTAGAAGAACTTCCAGGGTTACCTCCTAAGTGGGCAGTGGAGTTTGCCATTGACTTAGCACCTGGAACAACACCAATTTCTAAAGCACCATACCGCATGGCTCCAGCAGAACTCAAGGAGTTAAAGAGTCAACTAGAAGAGTTGTTGCAGGTAGGCTTCATCAAACCAAGTACTTCACCCTGGGGAGCCCCTGTTCTTTTTGTGAAGAAGAAAGATGGATCACTTCGGCTGTGTATTGACTATCGAAAAATCAATCAAGTGACAGTCAAGAATCGGTACCCCTTACCGAGGATTGATGACTTGTTTGATCAGCTAAAAATAACCGGAATATTTTCTAAGAAAGACTTGCGGTCTGGTTATCACCTGTTGCGAGTAAAGGAGTCAAGTTAAATGGAGTAGTAAGTGTGAGCAGAGTTTCCAGTCTCTAAAGAAGAGTCTAACAACTGCTCCACTCTTGACACTGCCAAATGGTAATGAAGGATTCGTAGTCTTCAGTGATGCGTCTCGGTTGGGTTTAGGATGCGTCCTTATGCAAGAAGGTAAGGTGGTGGCCTATGCCTCTCGTCAATTGAAGATTCATGAGCAAAATTATGCAACCCATGACTTGGAACTGGCAGTAGTGGTTTTTGCCCTGAAGATTTGGAGACACTACTTGTATGGAGCCCAGTTCGAAGTCTTCACTGACCACCAGAGTTTGAAGTATATCTTCACCCAGAATGACCTTAACCTTCAACAGAGGTGGTGGATAGAATATTTGAAGGACTACGACTTCCAAATCTTATACCATCCAGGGAAAGTGAATGTGGTAGCCAACGCGTTGAGTCGGAAGGGCAAAGTGGACAAAAGTCAGCAGCTAGCTAGACTTTGGGCCATGTCAGCAGAAGTGGTAGCTATCAACCCGGTGGAGCAACTAACAGGTTTACTGGCAAACTTGGTTGTTTCCAATGATTTAGTTGATCGTGTTAAGCTAGCACAAATGGGTGATGAGGAGCTGAATAAAATGTTGGACAAGATTCCTGACATTGTAGCTGATTCACATAGTGTGATCAGATTTAGAGGAAGGTTGTGTGCACCCAAGGACAATGCACTGAGGCGGAATATCTTGGAGGAGGCTCATCGCTCAAAGTTCTCGATACACCCTGGAGTTACTAAAATGTATCAGGATTTAAAGCGAACCTATTTGTGCATTGGGATGAAGAGGGATGTTGTGGATTTTGTCTCTAAGTGTTAGATTTGCCAACAGATCAAAGCCCAACATCAACTACCTGGAGGACTATTGCAACCTTTAGAAATACCAACGTGGAAATGGGAGTGTGTCACATGCAATTTTATTTCAAAGCTCCCAAGAACTCAAAAGAAGCATGACTCCATATGGGTAGTTGTGGACCTGGCAGGATTATATGTTGACAATATTGTCAAAGTTCATGGGATTCCAAAGGAGATATTCTCCGACCGCGATCCCCTATTCACCTCACATTTCTGGGAAGTTTTCCAAAAGACATGGGAACTCAAATTAAGTTGAGTACAACATATTATCCCCAAACTGATGGGCAGAGTGAGAGGACTATTCAAACATTGGAAGATTTGTTAAGAGCTTGCATTCTTGACAGGGGAGGTGACTGGGAGAAACACTTAGCCTTGGCTGAATTCACCTACAATAACTCTTACCAAGCCAGTATAGGGATGGCAACATTTGAAGCCTTATATGGTAGGCCCTGTAGATCTCCATCGTGCTAGCTGGAGTCTACCAAAGCAGTTATAGTCGGGCCGAAGATGGTGAGGGAAGCAACTGAAAAAGGTGAAACTACTGGTGGGTAATGGAATACCCATTTGCCAGTTTCTATTAGTTATTTTTCGGACCAGTAACATTCGTTACTGACATTTTCATATAATATATGTAGGTCTTGTAAATCCTAAGTCGACTTCGGTGGAAGGACATATAAATGCTACACAAACTTGAACTAGTGCATTTATTTCTTTTCTTACTTTTACTTATATGTGACTTGTTTTGATGCCTATTTTATAATGTCTTCCATTCTCATGAGACCAAGAGGGTTGTTTCGATCCATTTCATCAATCGAATTGTACCGATCGACAACTTTAAACATGACTCGACTCGATCGTAACATTTCTGATTCGGTTCTTAAGTGAACTAAAATTGGGCTGTTACAAACCTACTGGTGGATTGGGATGAAGAGGGATGTTGTATATTTTGTCTCGAAGTGTCAAACTTGCCAATAGAACAAAGCCCAACATCAAATACCTAGAGGACTGTTACATCCTTTTGAAATACCTACTTGGAAATGGGAGTGTGTCACATGCGATTTTATTGCAAAGTTCCCAGGGACTCCGAATAAGCATGACTCCATATGGGTAGTTGTGGACTGACTAACTAAGGTAGCTCACTTCATCCCCATGAAATCAATGAGGACGGCGGAATACCGGACAGGATAGTATATCGACAATATTGTGAAGTTGCATGGGATTCCAAAGGAGCTAGTCTTTGACCGAGATACCCTATTCACCTCATATTTCTGGGAAGTTTCTAAAAAGCCATAGGGACTGAAATCAAGCGAGTAGAGCATATCATCCCCAAACTGATGGTCAGAGTGAGAGGACTATTCAAACATTGGAAGATTTGTTGCGAGCTTGCATTCTTGAATGGGGAGGTGACTGGGAGAAACACTTAGCCTTGGCTAAATTTACCTACAATAACTCTTCTCAAGCCTGTACATGTCTCCATCGTGCTGGCTGGAGTCTACTGAAATAGTTATAGTCGGACCAGAGATGGTGAGGGAAGCAACTGAAAAGGTGAAACTCATTAAGCAAAGGCTTAAGGCAGCTCAGGATTGACATAAGAGTTATGCCGATACTCGAAGGAGGGATCTTGTAACGACCTGCCCAGAACTGGACTGGGTATTACCTAAAAATATAATTGATGTAACCATAATATTCCAGAACATGAATTGAAAAATAACAAATAAGTCTGGCAATATATAATATAAATGATAACAATAAATCATGTTCTTTTTAAAATATAAAATAACCCGCCCATAGTCTCGGACCGTTTCCCATAGCCACATTTATAACACAAGAGAATAATTAGCAAGTGCAATTTTTATTATCAATTCACCAACCTGAGTCACTTTTATTCTTCAGTCCAAAGCTGCTCACCTGTAGAGGCAATTCCACGCTAGTGATAAAATCAGTAAGCCACATAATTAAATGAAACAAGTCAATAAAATCCCCATTATCTTTTCAAGAGTATTTTAGTTGTTATGAGCCTATGCCGAGCTCGTTATATGCTAGGAGGGGCCCCATCCAGCTACCATCCCATGCATGCACACCCACGCTACGTGGCCCACGGCTTATAGTTACCGATGTTTGCCATTGACTCACCCTCTCGGTATGACAAGTGCATAATTAGCCGTCTTGCAGCCATTGCGCCCTGTTGCCCCTTTTGGCATGGGGGCAAGTGTTCAATCTTTTAGGGGGTGCTACCTTCTGCCAGAATTGAGTCGACCCTGGTTGCGTTCTACCGCATGGTGGTTAGATACTCAAGTCGACCAAGACTCCCATATAGTAATTTTAAGGGTGCGGCCCCGTGTCGGACTGAGTCAATTCAATGACCCTGGTTGCACTCGCTGCATCATGGTGGAATGGTTGGCTGGCAAACTTGTAATTAAGACTTGACTCGTCTCCGGCTCGAGTCAAGTATAATAACTAAGTCGTATTAAATCCTAAAAAAATTCATAAAAATATGGGAAAAATCCCGTAAAATCAAACAACACCAAAAAAATCATAATGATATGCTCTAGAACTATCAACCCACCCAAAATGCCCGTAACGCGTCCTAACGCGGTAAACGGCCTAAAACTAATTCTACGATCCATTATATATCATAATAAAAAAATGAACTGCATACTCTCATATATTCTGATAACTCATTCTTTTCTGCTGTGTTCATGACGTTATCATCATATACTTGGGTACACATGACCCTCATGGCTCATACACGAGACCGGCGTCGGCTCAGTACACGTGTTCTGAAACTGACTCGACTCGAAAATAACGGTCAAACCGACCGGTTCTGAATATAAAACCCTGACTCGAATCGTGGGTTTTACAATCTTCCCTCCTTATAAAAATTTCGTCCTCGAAATTTTAACTCAAGGAGGTTCTGCTGAACTACTACCTGGAAGCTAGGATACACATCAGTTGTATCCTCTACATCTTCGATAGTCATGTACATCCTCATTGTAGTTGCGCTGTCATGGCGGGTTCTGCTTGTGATGCTGATCAATATCAAACATTCTGTTTCTAAGTCATCTGTGCCTGTTCTGACATGACCATCATCCTTCTCTTCTGTTCTGATCCCTACTGCTAACTCGGCGGAAAACCTAGATCACCCCTAAGGGCCTATTGGGTTGGTCAAGCAGATACTCTAGAGTATCGCAAGGTTCTAATCTGAGCTATGTCTAGGAAAACTACGTCGAGGGTAAGACCTACCTGCTAACATCTACCCATGTCCCTCTAATCCTCATCTATGTGGAAAGTCACCTACATGTACTCCCAGGAAACTCCAATCCTAAGTTCTACAACCATCCTAAGGTGTGCTATAAGTTTCCTATTAGGTACGAGTGTATAGGCTAATGAGCTGCACGGCTCACTGTCGCCAGTCTAGATCCAACTCTCAAGTGTCCCTGTATAAGGAACTGGACCGCTCACTGGGTCCTAGTTGACTCGGTCCTCAGTCAAATATCTCACTCTGTTCTATAAGAGAACAAGGATAGCTGCTATGACTCTACTGCATACTATGGCTCAGGTGACTATCTATACAACCACTAACTACTACTGAAGGGAGGCGAGAACACCTGTACATACACAGCGTGTCTCAAGGAGTATGATGACATACTCTGCATGGGGCTGGAGAATCCGCATCTGGTCTGTGACGTACTCTGGTCAATGTATACTCATCTCAATAATCTGGACAACTGATAGTAGAACTGATACATATCTAGAGGGGTGAGTGGAAATCCTCAAGTGAAACTCCACTCTGTCTGACATCTCTGGGTTATAGGAAGGGAGGCTGAATCTCAGTGGAAATCTAGTCACACTGCTCAAGAACTCTCAATAGTGGACATCTCATCCTCACATGTGGTATCTGACGCTAAGGTAAACAGGGAATCCACTAGGCTAAGAAAACCCAGCTACATAGGTGTGTCACTCTGATCTATGATAAGGTTAAGGTATCGTGTAAAGGGCAAGGGAGTTGAAATCCCTATGTAGCATACTAGGTGGCCAAAATATCGGTAGGTCTATGGACTTGTCTCTAAGATCACCATGATTTACTACGCCACAGGTGATCAGTCTGTGGAACAGTCAATCAATGACGAATCTAAGAAACGGCTCCTAAGTGGCTCTAGTTCAATCAGCTAACAGTAGGCACGTGTTTCTTGATACCGTACTAGTCACGCACTTCTAAACGGGCGGGGTTCAAACGACCCAAAGAACCACTGTCTCTCCTCAAGTCTACGGGGACTCATAATGAGGTTCGACACATGTCTCGTCCGCTCTTCAGTGGTGTGTGACCTGCCGTCCCGTACCGATTTGTAGTACTAATCTTGACTCACATGACTACTACCGCTGTGGTAGACTCTCAAGCAAGGCTATCAATAAAGATGAGCATACACTGATATACTCCATCTGGTCCACTCTCATGTTGGGGTGAAATCCTCATCGGAAGATCGATCTGCAAACATCTACCTGTACTGTAAAACCTAATCAGTACCATGAAGGTACCTCTATACTCGGGCAAGGCTCAATCCTATGGTTCAAGGTGAGAACCTAATCGTGCTGGCGAAACACAAGGAAATCAATATCTCTCTGAAAGACCCTTCCTCACTAACCCTCTATCCATGCCCAATACTCTAATACAAGCCTAACCCCTATCGCCTACTGGCCCATCGCTACATGGGTTAAACTGCATGTGTCCATGTACCAACCATCTGATCTATGTATGCTGGTTGTGACCCATGGATGCACGATCATGCAGTCTACACAATCTGATCATTGTGACCGTCCCATCTGGAGGTCACTCTGTCATGTTCCCTGACTCTGTCCATACGCATCCCTATGAGACTGTAACTAACAGTGTCTGATGGGGACATCTTGCAATATTCATCTGACCCAATGGTGTTAGGTCAAGACAATGATTGCAAGAGAACTGTGAAGTGGGATCCTATGCCATCTCATCCAAATAACCTCTGTTCTCCTAACTCTTCTCTATTATGCTGATTGCCTTTGTAACTATATCTCTGTTCCTCAAATTTTGACCCTACTAATACCTAACTGATCTACTCGGTCGGCGGGTGAGCAAACACGGACGGCGGTAGTGCATCTTCGGTCGGTGGTTGTGCAACTCGGATCGGCGGTTGTGCACTCGGCGGTGGTGTGCGACTCGATCGGTGGTTGTGCAACTTGGTCGGTGGTTGTGCACTCGGTCGGTGGTTGTGCACTCGGTCGGCGGTTGTGCACTCAGCCGTATGCACTCGTCAGAAATTATCTAATCCTATCTGCATATGCATCGTAAATCTACTACTATCTCTGACATATCTTGGCTGCTATTAACTCGGTTCAGGTTGTCCAATCATGCGTGTCTAATCCAGAGGGGTTTGGATCATGATGCTGACACATATGATGGTCAACCTATGCTAAACCCCACTCTGATCTCCTGAAATTTAAAGTGGCTGCTTCTATCACTGCTGACTAGCCCTCAAACGGCAATCACTGATCTAGTGCCTTATCTTTGGTAGAATCTCGTCAAATGTCTGATCTCGTAGGCACTGGTGGTCCTGGTCTTTTCCTTGTTATGTCCAAGCCTACGTCTCACTACTCATACTCATCCGAGGGTACCCAACACGACCACTTTCCGGCCAATAGACACCGCCGGCGATTGTCGCCGGAAAACCACCAGAAGCCGCCGGAAAACCGCTAGTAGCCGCCGGAAAACCGGAATTTCTGGAATTTACTGGAATTCACCGGATCTTCCGTGGGGCTCACCCAGTCGAGCCTGATCGAGCTTCGGACACTGATGAGCGCCGAATTTGAGCTCCGAGACACACGACGGAACCCTAGTCGTCGCCGATTGTCGACAACGTGAGGTATAATTACCTCCGATTGATTTATTTAAAATTGATGATAATTGTTAGCATAGCATGCTAGGATTAGTTATGATGTTAACTTAATTATGGATGAAGATGTGATAAGATTAATGAAATGAAGTAAAGTGATAAGTTTGAGTATGATAATCGAGTACAACGTAACTTAGGAAAATATAATAAAATAGGTGTTAATTGGATAAGTTGGAATTATTTTTACATTTATGATTGTTGATTGTTATGGTTGATGTTTGTATTCTGGTGTGATGGTCATGTCAGATTTGATGCATCATTTAGTTAGCGGGCGTTAGTATTTAGTTTTGATGTGTAGGTACGGAGTAGGAGCTCGCCGCCTAGGCACGATGACACGCTTGGAGCTTCTACCAGGTCCGTTTAGGACTCGACTATGTTTTACGTCTTTCTATTGTATGTTTGATTTATTGTCTGCAGGACGGGTTAAGTGGCGTTTTATCGGATCCCACTTAACTCGGGCCATTTAACCGAACATTTTCTGGATTAATAACCCCTCGAGGATGAGATCCCTCAAGGTTGATTTCGAAAACAAGATCCACCAAAAGTTGCCTTCGGGCCTATTATATAACTCCCTACCCAAGCCTATATATATATAGTTTTTCGTGTTTTCTGTGAGACGAGAGATGGAGAAATCGACTGCACGTACCATGCAGAGGATGCCGTGACAGTCAAAGCGGGCTCTGGATTAGTGCCAGCGGACTGTTCCATTCCCGAGGGATCCTGACAACTCCGCGTTTGAGTTCCTCACACCCGGAGAACGTGGAGGTTTACGGGTACTGTTTAGTACAGCGCATGTCCGGACTTGTGGTTCAAAGGGTACTAAAGGCGACTGCCTGAGAGTACTCGGCCTTCGTGCTCAAGGCCAGGAGAAATATGGAGGTAAGGAGAGGGCTTAGGATAAAGTTTCACGAGAAGTACTGAAAAAGAAGTGCCGAGAGCGGCATAGTACCAGCAGCAGATCAGTAAGTTCGGGATGCTACCGGGTCTGCAGCCCAGTGGCTCCTCAGTAGTGCCCTTCAGAGTGTTCACGTGGAGTATATGATGTTTTCTTTCATATGAGAGTTTGCTCTCATAGCCAGCTTGTTATAGTTATTTTATTTTTCGGACCAGTAACACTTGTTACTGACGTGTTTTTATACTATATGTAGGTAACAATTACGAGTTGGAGGAGCCAGTTTGGACGGAGGAGCACGGTTGTCGCTTGCACACATGTCAGTCAATTGAGTGTTTATATTGTGTTATGATATTATTATATGGTGTGAATAAATGCTTGAAACATGATGATGTGACGTGATTAATTGTTAAAATATGATGCTATGAGATGAAGAAAAGCTAGGACATGATGACAAGAGGTGAGCTGTGATCAGAGTACGCAGCAGAAGTGTGGCCCAAGTTTTATAACGAATATACGGTATATTAGATTATGTGTGATTAAAATTGTTGATATATGCATATGTATTGGTGTGTGTTTGAATTGCATGTCATTCATGTAGTACCATGTTAGGGTTTGTGCATTCATCCATGCTTTGAAAGTTGTATCTTCATCTTAAGACGCCGAGATTGGATCCGCACGAGTTAGGTTCGGGTTAGCCGACCTAACCGGGGCCTGTAACATGCCGGTTTGGTTCACGAGTGTGAACCGGATTTGGGGTGTTACACTATTGTATATTTGATTTATGATAATGGGATGGAGTCTATGGAGTTTGATTAGATCCCACCAACTTTGGGTTGTCTAGGCGATTTTTATTTATAGTTTAATAAAACTTTAAGGATGAGATCCCTTTAGAGGTTTTCAAAATTGAGATCTAAAAAACATGTGATATAGCCCCTACCCAACCATAATAGATATCTTAGTACAAGAGTTTTTGATTTCTTCTGCCTATGTATAGATTGTCAAACCCTTCTTTATTCGTGTATGGATTCCAAGACCCATTCTTCTGTCTGTGTATAGATCGTCGTTTGCACAAATTGGTACTTATCCAATCACGTTGATAACTTCTACAATTTGGACTTATCTAGTTCAATGGATAAGTGCCTAAAAAAGTCCCGACAGTTCCAAAATTACAAGAGAAGATTTGTGAACAAGATTGAGTGGCTTATGATTCCACGCCCATAATATGGAATAGAAAGGCTCTCAAAACTCAATAAATATGTAAAGACCCGGAAAAAAAATATATAAATATATATATATATATATATATATATATGTATATATTCGACGCGGTGGGATCGAACGTTGGTATCCATGAATTTATTTAAATTATTTACCCGCTACCCGGTTAATTATCAATTACCCGGTCAAGTGGAAAGTATTAGTTAACCGGTTAAGTATTTTTACCCGGTTAAGTAAACCATACCATTTAACCGTTTAAACTAGTAAAGTGAACCGTATCACTTACCCATTTACCCGGCAACGAAGTGTGTTTTCATAAACCCTAGGCCTTCTTTCATTTTATAAGGAGAAGGAGGGGCGTCATGCACATAAGCTCCTTGGACAAACGCCGGCTTCCCCATTGTTTTGGTAAGTTTCTTCCTCTCTTCTTCTTAGTTTGCATGCATACATATGATCAAAGATTATAATACAAGATAATCATGGAAACTAAGACCTGAAATCAACAAGAAAAAGGGAGGATGTAACTGGATTAGAACCAGGAATTCACCCACGAACATAAGTTGCTGCCGTGCAGCAATTCTTGTGTGTTTGTGATTAATTACAGCAACAAGTCATAATCTTTTGCTAATCAGTTGCTGCATCAACGTCCTTACTCATGTTGTAGTAATTAAAGGTGAGATTTCATAGAATTTACAGCCAAGAATGGTAGCACGTCCTGCTGAAATTGCCAAGGATGGTAGCACGTCCTGCTGAATTGCAGCAACAGCACCATGGCGTTTGTGTCACGACCAGTTGCATATACCACGCTGTAGGGTAGTGTTTCTCTTCTTCTGGGCGTTGGGTTGTTGTGCGGGAAGAAGGGGACGCGTGGGGCGGTGCTGCTGGCCACGTCTGAGTCGCCATAGCAGCAGGTCGAGGTCGCCATGGCTGCTGGTTCGTCGCTGTGGTGGTGCAGTCGCCCTTTGATTGTTGCTGCTAATTTGGTTGCTAGGAAAGGGAGACAATGGGTGAAGGATAGGATCTAGATTTTGGTCGAAAGAGAAGAGCTTGGTGCTGGTTTTGGGTGAAGAGAAGAATGGTGACGGGAAGAAGAAGAAGAAGAAGAAGAAGAAGAATGGCAGTTTTGTAATTTCGGGTTGACTCGATATGGGTTGAGTTAAAAATCATAATAATAATACCAACTCGTGTTAAAATCATTGAAATAATTAATTTAAAGGAATATGAGTTAAGTGGTCAAAATAATAAATTTATAAATTATTACATGAAATTAATAAATTTCGATCACGATAAACGGTAATTAATTAATCGGCTGATTAAAAGCAATTAACTTAAATTGAAGGGTTATGAGGAATATTTAATAGAGACTTCACCTTTATCATATAAAAGTTATATTTGATAAATAAAACGATTATTCTTATAATAAATTCGTAAAGTAAAATAATGGATCAATAAAAGATAATCGCGTAGAAATTACGCGATAGCATAATTAATTAAATAAAGAAGTGTTGAACCTTATCGAATTAAATAAATTAATTAATGTGGCATATATTAAATATTTAGTTGCATGCATTTTCGACGCGAGTAAAATTATACTAATGTATAATTTTATGCCCCGTTCATATTAGGGTTAGCGGATTACAGTCGGACGAACCCGCAAGTCAGGTACGTATAATAGGTAGAACATCGTATTTTCCTTGTTGGTAGCCTAGGTCGGCCTGAGCCCAGATTCGACCACCATGCACGAAGTGCAACCGGGGTTAAAGAATTGACTCAGTCCGACACTGGGTCGTGTTATGTGTGTGAATCTTGTGATGCATCGATATTGTTTTGGAGTAGTGATAGCCGCCCCATAAAAAGGCTACGGCCGGGGTGAGTGAGGCACAGCGATTCCTCCATCGCACTAGAGTGCAGTGATTGCCGCCCCATAAAAAGGCTACGGCCGGGGTGTGTGAGGCACTGGCACTGAGTGCAGTGATAGCCGCCCCATAAAAAGGCTACGGCCGGGGTGTGTGAGGCACTGGCACTAGAGTTGGCAGTGAGAGCTTCCCCACAAACGGGGCATAGCGATCACCTGAGTGCAGTGATAGCCGCCCCACAAAAAGGCTACGGCCGGGGTGTGCAAGGCATTGGCACTGGAGTGCAGTGATAGCCTCCCCATAAAAAGGCTACGGCCGGGGTGTGCGAGGCACTGGCACTAGAATTGGTAGTGAGAGCTTCCCCACAAACGGGGCATAGCAATCACCCGAGTGCAGTGATAGCTACCCCACAAAAAGGCTACGGCCGGGGTGTGCGAGGCACTGGCACTGGAGACGGTAGTGGTAGCCTCCCCATAAAAAGGCTACGGCCGGGGTGTGCGGATCACAGCGGACACCTCCTCCGCATTGTTTTGGAGTATAGCGGAATCGCTCCACCGCATATTAAAATAAATATATGAAAATGGTGGAATGTACTTGTTTGTTTTATCTATTATACTACTTAGTGTTGTAATCACTAACGCGGAATTGCCTCCGCAGGTGTGCAGATCCGAGATTAGATGATTGACAACTAGAACATGGAGCAAAGTAATATGAGGACTCCTTTTTGTTATTTAATTGAGGAATAAGTGTGGCTGCTGGGAAACGGTCCAAGACTGTGGGATTTTATTATAAGTTATGATTTCTAATAATGTTTGACATAATTGCTTTAATTTTGAGTAACACCTAGCCAGTTAGGCCCACAATATTATCATGAAAAATGGCGGGTCGTTACAAAATAATTGAGCTTAATTACTGGAAAGGGGCAAGAAAAATTTTACAAACCCAATTCAAGTATGACTAGTGTATGTCCAAGACCCCTCTCCATTCCCTGTGTTCCCTCACCTCTGTGAAAGCCACGCTGCTGGCCAAAGCATTGCCCAAAACCGCCTACAGTGAAGAAGAGTATAACATCTCTCTTTTGCAGGTTCGGCGTCCAATTTTTCGGCCACCTTTCTAGACAACCCCGGCCGTATTGAACTAGTCCAAGGCCACCAATGTAAAGCCTTGCCAACACAATCCAAGAAAAGCCTTTCCCTGACGCCGTTTAAGCCCACCATAGCCGGCAAATCGCCACGAAGTACCCCACACGAGAAGACAGAAAACAGACTAGTGAGAGGTGGATTTCGTGGATGTTTTCCCACTAACGCCAACCATCCCCAACCCCATTGTGGTGTTGAAAGTGAAGCAAGTGAAGTAATATACAAATACAAGTCGAGTCAAGCCAGAGTTTGTCGCTGCATTTGCGGGAAAAAAATCAGGAAGTAGCCAACCTGAGAATGTAGAAAACAGGGGAAAACTGTTGTGGAGAGCTGAATTGGCGGCTGTTTTCTTTCTAACCCGGGCGATTCCCAACCACACCGTAGTATCCAAAGTGAAGCCAACGAAACAATTTTTGAACCCAAGTTGAGTCCCCCCGAATTTCGTTGCCTCTCTTGCCGGAAAAAAATCAAAAAGTTGTTTATTGGAAAAGATGAAAATAGAAAGTCACCTGTCATTGATTCTGTCTGGAGCCGAGCCAAGGAAAGGAGAGCCTGAGCCCCTCGGTTAGAGTCTACCATCACCATACCAAGAGGGCTGGAGTCCTTGCAAGATCTCTGCCACATGATGAAGGGAAGAGACATGGTTGCTCTTAGAGGTTTTTCACAGAGTTGCCACACCAAAGAACAGGTTGTCGCTTCAGTAGAATTGTGTTGGCCCCCTATTGTCTCATTGCTCTGTTTGGCTGCCAGAGAGAAGTTGCTACGTTGAAGAATTGTTGCTTCCCAAATCATCACATAGCCGCAGTACCAACCTGGAAGATAACCAATTGGCTGCTGCTGCGTGACGTCCAGGGCCTTGCTTCGCATTGCAGCAAGAGTTGAGAAATAAGGAAGGTGTTTCCTGCCTGTTGGAAGGATCATAGCCGACGGGCTGCCACAAGAGTTTTGTCAAAGCCAATGCCAATCCATCTCCCTTGCCGCCCATCCTTGACGAAGGGAAGTGAGGTTTGCCTCGCTGCTTCCGGGATTTTGACATCTTCGCCAGTGAAGTCCTGCATGCCAAAGAGAACATTAGGAGACGACCCGGGGATGCTGAGGAGAACATTGTGAAGAAGTCTTTGGATGATATTGGGTCAAAGACCCGTTATGATATGTCTGGCTTGACCACGTCCGTGAGTACTGTTCACGACCTGCCTCGTACTCGCCAGCTGCAAAATCTTACCAAAGTAGACAAGTTCACTTGTAAGACGAAATTCAATTCAGTTCAACTTGAATCGGAGCTCGGGATTTATTTTAACATTTTCCCGTGCTCGGGTCTATGTAAAACTCAACACCCTCCCATTTTCCCGTAATTCGGATGCAATGGTGAAATCTAGTTCATCATAGGAGCACTGCAATACAAGATTTGAAAAAATTTTAAAGGAAAATTATGTATGGAGTCAAAAGGTTAAAAGTGTGGAAAAATTCCATCTAATAAGGTTTTTCTTGTGTGTTAATTTTTGCATGTGATATTTTATTTTTATCGCATTTATTTTTGCGCGACTAAGGGTGCCACAGTCCCACCGAATCTTCTATCTCGACAAAAAGACGCAATTCGCAGGGGCAGACATCCCATGCCCGAACAATTGTCGGACCCTCTCTTCTGTCCATGTAATTATTGCTGGATCATATCAATTGTCTATGTATAGATTTGTGGACCATTGCTTTGCATTACTGTGCTTAGCATGTCAGTTCATCATAGTACATTGTCGTGCTTAGCGTGCCAATTTATTTGGTTATTCGAGAGTGCTCAGCGTGCCTCTCATCATCTTTTTAATGTCGTGTTAGTATTTCTGAATTGTAGCACTTTTATCCATGAGCATGTGGTGACCCATTTGCCAGTTTAATATATTAGTAGTTTTTTCAGACCGGCAATCAAATTACTCACGAATTTCTTATATATATGATGTAAAAGACTCTTTATAAACCCTACTTACCAAATTGGCATCCTTAATTGGTTCTCAACTCCGTAAGGGATATGATAACCTAATTCTAAATTCTAGTTGAAAATGTTCTTCATTGATTGTTTCTCAACAAAGACTTCATTACATATTTATACTTTCCCGATTTTACGAATTTACCTATAATATCCAACCACCTTATTAATTATTACAATTTCCAACACAATTAGTTCAATTTATTGGATGTTTGAAATGTAAAGAGACACATGATAACAGAAATTCTAAAAGATAGTTAACAATGTCTTCCCCAACCATTGTACTCAAGGTTCAAAAGTCTTGAAAAAGATGGTGAAATACGGAAGTGTCTTCGCACGTAGGATTGTCCAAGGAGAGTTTGTGCCACCAAGCAACGCACTCCTTGATTAGCTGATGATTGTGATGCATACGACAGTGATCCATAATATCTCTTCAAAGTTGGTCCAACTCACCTGTAGTATCATGATTTCCCTTGGATTGACTCCTTCATCTCATGTACATCATTTGAGTCACTAATAGGCCTCGAGTTACTATAGTGACTCTATGGGTTTGTGAGTGCCGTTCGGTGATCTTCCACCACCTTGGCTCTCGTCTTGTTCATCAGGGGGGGTGAAAGGCTCTGAATAGTAATTTGATGAGTCTTTGTACAACCCTTGCTACCAAATTAGCATCCTTAATCGGTTCTCTACTTCGAAATAGAAATGATAACCAAATTCTAAATTCTACTTGAAAATATTCTTCATTGATTGATTCTCCACAAGGAGTTCATTACATGTTTTTACCCTCCTAATTTCACCAACCAACCATAACATCAAACCACCTACTAATTATTACGATTTCCAACACAACTAGCTCAATTTATTATATGTTTGAAATGTGAAGACACTTGATAACAGAAATACGAAAAGACAATTAACAGAATGCAAAACCCATCTTTGGGTTAGGGCTTTACCTACTTGTTGCGTTACCCGGTTTGAATCAATCTCAATTCGGTTCAAGTAATTTTAGCTTTAAAACAATGAGTATGGGTCCACATGACCATGAGGATGGAGGTCATGTATGCCCAACATATATATGATAGCTTCAATTATCCTACAACATAGCATGATTTATCAGCGTATACTCAAGGTACACTAAATCTTTTCTTGTGTGATCCTAGGGTTTTAGGGGTAGTGCTAGGCTGTTGCAACGTTTAGTTTTTGTTTGGTTTTTTAGGGTATCTCATTTATAGACATCATAGGGATTTCAGACTATCGAATTGCCCCTACGGGACCACTTTGATTTGAAGTATAGATCTTTGTCAGCCATGTTGGCCCCATATGGGCACAAGTGGCCTTGTTGGCCCGTTTACCATGTCCATGCCCGTTCTGCCTATTTACCTTGGTTTGTGATCGTGTCTGCCTATTACAACCCAAATCTGGCTCACTTGTGAGCCAAACCTGAATGTTATGTGGCACCCAATTAGGTCCCCGAACCTAACCAGAATGGATCTGCTCTCGGCATCTTAAGATGGAAGATAAATTTCATCATGCATGTATGAATTACTCAAAGCCTAACATGATTCTACGTGAATCATGGCAAACAATTCACATTTAAAAACAACCATGATAAAATCGATAAAATTTTCTAAAATAAAACAAATAGAGTTTCCACTAAAAATGCAATAAGGGGCCAACCTACCAGAATAACAATAAATATATAAATATATGTAAACATTACAACATATAAAATTCTTCAAATATTATACATTAATTGGTTATTGAACCATTTGTTTATTTTATATGTTACATCTATTATCTCATCACAATTATCATCATAAACTATGTCTCGACCATCTATTCATTACATCTGTTGTATTTGTCATATCATTTATATCAATTTCACCTACCATTACTGTCAGTTTAACGTGAAACACACATTACAACATTCTATAGGATAAACAAAAACACAACAATCGAAACACATATCATGTCAGGTCTGTCTGTGCACGTACTACTTGCTGCTCCTCCGTCCAGACTAGCATATCAGTCTTCTAATCATCACCTATGTATATAATAAAAGCAATCATTAAAGAGTGTTATTTGTCTACAAATAACTATAACAAAATGGCAAATGAGAGTTGACTCTCATTTTGAAGAAAACCATATATAATTTTTGCTGAACCCTTTGAAGGGCATCTACTAGGGAGCCATCGGGCTACGGACCCAACAACATCTGAACTAATTGGTCTGTTGATGCCTCTCTTGGCATTTGCTCATTTTCTTTTTATGTCCCTTGGGACTAGTCACCAGTATATCCTAGGCCCTCTCCTTTCCACCATATATCTCCTGGCTTTGAGCATGAAGGCTGAGTACTTTCAGGCAGTCTCCTTCAATACCTGTTTAACAACATGTCCAGAATTGCGCTATAGTAAACAATACCTGCAAACCTCCATCTTTCTCCAAGTGTGAGGAAACTCAAATCATAGAGTTATCAGGATCCCTCGGGAATGCAACAACCCTCTTACAAATCTAAAACCCACTGTGACTGACATGTGCAACCATTCATGGTACATGCGAGTTAGTTCAACCATCTCTCGTCTCACTGAAAACTTGATAAACTTAGATATAGGCCTTGGAGGGTATTTAATATCATAGGCCCAAAGGTAGCCTGAGGTGGATTTTGTTTTCGAAAATGGATTCGAGGGATCTCATCCTTGAAGGGTATTAATTTGCAAATCATTTGGCTAAATAGCAACTTTTAAGTGGAATCCAATATACACTAAGTCACAATATTGTAGAACGAATAGCAGAAAATGATTCCTAAACGGACCTAGCAGAAGCTCCAAGCGAGCCATGTGCTTAGGCTGCAAGCTCCTACTTTTACCTATACATCATAACTAACTGCTAACGCCCATGCTAATTGTATGATGCATGAATGCAATGAATAAATGCCTACATAATCACAAACAACCCAAATTGAAGACACACAACAAAAGATGTGAAATTATGAAATAACTATTTTTACTAAATAACCTAATAATTCTTTGATTCCTACTAGCTAGTTCATAAATTCTCAATCCATATTCGCATCCAACTTCCTCTAAATTTATCATTACCGGTTCATGAACAATCAAACATTATTGACTAACATTGTATAGTAACACCTATTGTAAACCTATGACCCAAGTCGGTTTGATAGTCAGGACTGATTGGTTTAACTATTATTTTTAGTTGAGTCAGTTTTAGAAATACCCAAGTATATTATGATAACATCATTAATAGAATAGAAAACAAAGAGTTATCAGAATATATAAGAGTGTGCCAGTCTATTTTTTTATATAGTAGATCATAAAATTAGTTTCATGCTGTTACCACATTAGGACCCGTTATTAATTAGTTTTGGGCGAGTTCATAGAGTTAGAGCATGTTATTCGAGTTAAAACTCGTTTATTATATATATATATATATATATATATATATATATATATATATTTTCTGGAGTGTATTTTGTAATGTTGACTTGAGTCAAGAGCAAGTTAAGTTTTTATTATGAATACCCCCATGTTCTATTCCCCACCACCCCCCCCCCCCACCACAACCCTCAACATTGCCGGCCAGTGCCGTCGGCGCCTCACCCCGCCTCCTGTTCACTCCTCCTCTCCCTACCTATTTATTCTCGTTTTCCATCCCTAATCTCTTCCCCTTCCTTCTTGACCCTTCCCCAGCCTAGACTACCACATGCACAGCAACCGAAGGCCGCCGCTTTGCACATGCTGTTGCCGGCCTTTAGCGCCGCCGACTACTCCTCTGGCGTGGACATCTCCTTCTGGCCGTCTCATCCCCGCCATGCTACCACCTCCTTGCCCTTCATCCCTCACAGCAGCACCATGGGCACAAACGCCGATTTGCCATGTTTCCGCCGGTGACCTGCCACAGTCACCGTCACCCAGTAGTAGGCTGGCCGGAACAGCCACGATCAGGCCTCATCACATCCTAGCCACATGCTCCAGTCCTAGCCAGTTGAGTCCTCTCTTGGCCAAACCACAGTCATGCTGACGGCAGCCGTAACTGTTGTCGCCATCACCTCATCGCCATTTTTGGCGTTGACATTAGGTATACCTATTTTAAAAATTGAAATACAATGGGTTGCACAGAATGCAAAGTGGTGATTCTACATATACTTAATTATAGTGATTCAGTTGTTCATGAATTGAATTGAGAAGAATGTTCAATTAATTGTTATCAGCTTGATTATGATATAGATGATTGTCTTGTTAAATATTGTGATAACATCGTGTTATAGTATTGATGAATGCTTTTTGTTAGACATTTCAATAAGATCTGAATAGTTTATCTTAACTAAATCGATAGGATTGAATGCCCTAGTTAAGGATTTTTGTCATGATGTGTTTATGGAATTAGACATGCGTATAAATTAGGAATTGAACATGAATTGAGAACCCATGAATCACTTAGTAGTTATCGAGGAATTATCAAATTATGTAGCAACAATAGTTATTTCATAATTTCACTTGTCTTGTGATGTGTCTTCCATTCGATTGTTTATGATTGCATATGTTTTGGTTTATTCCTTGTTTGATTGATTGTGATTTTATATAGTTCTTCATAGCATTCATGCATCACATGATTAGAATGGGTGTTAGTATTTAGTTTTAATGTGTAGGTATGAAGTAGGAGCTCGCCGTATAGCCGCGAGTAGATGCTCAGAGCTTCTACTATAATTGTTTAGGTCTTGCGTCTGATTTATTATTCTATTCTATCATGATTTATTTTTCCTGATTGTAGGACGAGTTAAGTGGTGTTTTATCGGATCCCACTTAACTCGGGTCATTTAGTCGAATAGTCTTCTAGATTAATAACCCTCAACAATGAGATCCCTAGAACATGATTTAAAAAACAAGATCTACCCTAATTTACCTTCGGGCCTATTATATAAATCCCTTCCCAGGCCTATTTATATAATTTTATCGAGTTTTTAGTGAGACAAGAGATGGTGAAACTAATTTGCACGTACCATGAGAGGGTGCACGTGACAGTCATAGCGGGCTCTGGATTAGTGAGAAGGTTGTTCCATTCTTGAAGGATACTGACAAATTTGCGTTGGAGTTCCTCACACATGTAGAACGTATAGCTTTATGGGTATTATTAAGTACAACGCATGTCCAAACTTGTTGTTCGAAGGGTACAAAAAGGTGATTGCTTGAGAGTACTCGACCGTCATGCTTAAAGCCAAGAGAATTATAGAGGAAATGAGAGGGCTTAAGATATACTGGTAATCCCGAGGGACTAGAACGTGAGAAATAAGAAAATGCTAAGAGAGGCATCAATAGACCAGTTAGATTGGGATGATGTGATGAAATGCAATACATGATGATATAATGTGAAATGTGAATAGAATGCATAGGTGGGTCGAGACCCAAGATTAAGAATGATTTATACATCAGATTAGAATTTTGTGTGAATGACAATGTTGAATATATACATATGTTTTTTTCATAGAGTGGCCATACTTATACTTTTGGGGGAGACACTGTTTTATTTCATGAATTTTTATTGATATTATTACAATTGTTGTTGGTGTGTAAGTTAGTTTTCATGCCATCTATATAGTAGCATGTCCCCATGTATTTATCCATGCATAATGATTAATATCATCATCTTAAAATGCCAAGAGTAGATCCGTACGAGTTGAATTCGGGTTAGCCAACCCAATTAGGACCTGTCACATTCTGGTTCAGTTTGCTTGCGTGACCTGGATTTGGGGCGTTATAGTTTTTGTTATGAAAGTGATTCTCAGTCGACTAAGATGTAAGATACGGTTATAGGTGATGTGTGTGCAAAGACTGCAGCGACTCAACTTGACAAGTATGTTTCTGTCCAATTTCTTTACATGCAGATTTTTTTATAACTTAGTTGCATAACAGTGTATTCAGGACTTGATAAGAAATATGTGGTATTGGCCATAGTTGAGTTGACAGGTCATTTTTATGGATTTTTATCATGATATCAGATTATTTACTCGGTTAGATGAGAGCATGGCATGTTGTAGTGCTAGCAGAGGTAGAATGGGTATAATATGGATATTAGATCCGGATGTGAGCAGGTGTCAGCAAGAATCGTGACAAGCATGTCGTGTCACCAATTTCTTTCCATTGCGTAAGAGATTTGGATGAGTGAGGGTGTCCACATGTTTGGTCAGCTGAGCTTGAATTAGATGCTGACCAAGTGTTCATCTTTTGCATGTCACAACATTAATTTTGCTTCCATGGGACATGGTGTACATTGTAGGAAGGAGTTAAAAAAGAAAGAAAGATAGAAAAAAGTGGGTGCAACGGTAAGGAGCTTGAAGTATGGAGATACTAGCAAGTTAGTTGGCATATGAGATGGACTACCGAGTGCCTTGGACAAATCCTTAGAGATGAAGGCTGTGACTGTGCCAATGAAGCCACTGACGTACTTGGAGCATAGAAGAGAGTTTGGGCAGATGACTTAATATATACCACTTCCATAAGATAGTGATCAATTAGGATGAGTAGCGATGTGAATCAACAGTCTGATGGGCACTTCACTGCCTCCCCATCTTCCACTAGTTTATGTTCGTCTTGGTAGTATTTTTGGCTTCTTTTGCCAGACAGAGGCCTTGATATGACGAAGAAAAGATCATGACCACCATTGCCTACGAGATTAGATATTTGACAAGATTCCACTAGAGATAAGGTACCAGGTCAGTTGTTGTTGTTTGAGGCAGAAGCAGCCACTCTAAATTTTAGGAGATCAGTGTAGGTTCAGCATAGGTTCACCATCGTATGTATTACTACCATGATCCAAACCCCTCTGGATTAGACACACATGATTGGAGCCCTTGAGCTGAGTTGTTAGCAGCCACATCTAGGGAGACATAGACATGGTGGAAGACATGTTGGAGACAGTAGTGGATTTACAATGTATATGATCAAGATTAGATCCTTAGCATCTAGAGAGCACTGCTATTGGCCGAGCTACACAATCGCCAACCGAGTTGCATAATCACTGATCGAGTTGCACAACCACTGACTGAGTTTCACAACTGCCGTTCGAGATGCACTACCATCGACCGAATATTCACTATCATCGTTTGTGTATTACTCAACCACTGATTAGTGGATCAGTTAGAGCTTAAGCCATTGCCATGTCGAATCATAGCTACATGGAGGATTTTGAGCCTTGCCTGGTGACCGCATGTCACAACTTTTGGAGCTGAGTAGGTTAGAGTTTGAGGAACAAGATATGGCTACAATGGAATTAGCAAAATAGAGGAGAGTTAGGAAAACTAAGGTTATTCTGATGAGATGGCATAGGATCCGACTTCACTAGCTCTCTTGAAACCATTGTCTTGACCAAACACCCTTGGGTTAGATGTATATTACAAGATAACCCCATCAAACACTATTAGTAGCAGTCTAGTAGGGATGTGCATGGACAGAGTTTGAGAACGTGATATAGGATGACCTCCAGATTGGATGGTCAAAGTGATCAGGATGTCTAGACAACATGAACATCCATGGGCCACAGCCACCATACATAGATGAGATGGTTTGTAACGATCCGCCCTAACCGGCCTGGGTGTTACCTAAAAAGTTAAATGTTGTAAACATACTAATCATGAACATGAATCATAACACAGTAATAAGTCTAGAAAATTTATAAATCATACAAATAAAACATGTTTTGATAGCATGTGACAATGCATAAAATAAACTAACTCAAAGTCCCACAATCTCGAACCGTTTCCCATAGCCACATTTTTGAAGTCCACTTTATTATCAATTCACCAAAACTTGGTTGATAAAAGAAACACCAACCACACTTTTATTCTTCAATCCAAAGCTATTCACTTGCGGAGGCAATTCTGCGTTAGTGATAAAACCACTATGCCGCATAATTAAATGAAACAAGTCAATATAATCCCTATTACCATTTCACGAGTCTTTTAGTAATTATGAGCCTATGCTGAGCTCTTAATATGCTGGGAGGGGTGGCTACCCCATCCAGCTGCCATCCCATGCATGCGCACACATGCTACGTGGCCCATAGCATGTAATTACTGATATTTGCCATTGACTCACCCTCTCGGTATCACAAGTGCATAATGAGCCGTCTTGTGCCATTGCACCATGTCACCCCTTTCGGCATGGGGGCAGGTATTCAATCTTTCAGGTGGTGTTGCCCTGCGTCGAGTTCAGTCAACCCTGGTTGCACTCGACGCATGGTGGTCGGATATGAACTCAAGTCGACCAAGACTCCCATATATCAATTTTAAAGAGTGCGGCCCCGTGTCGGACTGAGTCAATTCCTTGACCCCGGTTGCACTCGGTGCATGGTGGTCGAATCTGGGCTCAGGCCGACCAAGGCTGCCGAAAAGGGAAAATACAACATTGTAAATAATTATATGGACATGGATAGTTCGTGAGTGAACCTACAACTATGACCAACGATCCTAATCTGAACGAGATCATAAAATTGTACATAAGTATAATTTTATTCGAGTAGAAATGCATGCAACTAAATGACTAATATATATCATTATTAAAATTCGACAACATAAAACATGCAACATTCAACAATCTTAAGTATTAAATTATTCATGTGACATAATCATTTAAGTCCTACTTTACGTGTTAAATTAATTATCTAAATCATAATTCACACTTCATTAATGCAAAATTAATTATTAACTTATAAACAAGTATTCAAGTATATAATTACTATTATTAGTATATTTTCCTTTGAGATGATAATTACTTATCCACGATCTTGACGATATAATTTACGGTTTTAATTTTAAATCATTATCATTATTAATAACAATTTAATTAATTAAGTCGTTCGATTAAATTATTTAAAATTATTTGCATTATCCTAATTCAAAGATATTACTAATACAATTATTTTAAATTATTCAACTTAATAAAGGTTTGAACCTTATTTATTTTCATTATGCTAGTTTGGTTCTTTTTACAAGATTATGGTTTAACCGTGTAAGGAATAAAGTATAATATTTAACCGGGCAGTGAATATAACATAACAATAATATAATAATAATAATTAATTCTCCAACATTCGATCCTTCCCCGACCGAGTCATATATATATATATATATATATATATATATATATATATATATATATTCACAGTATAGTCACACATGTAGTTTAACCCATTTATCAATTGGCCAGCAAGCAAGCGGAGTTCGACTTATATTAGAGTATTGGGCATAGATAGAAAGTTAGTGAGGAAGTGTCTTTCAGAGAGATAGTGATTCCCTTGTCTTTCAAAGTATGATTAGGTTCTTACTTTGAACCATAGGGTTGAACCTTGCCCAAAGTATAGAGGTGTCATTATAGTACTGATTACGGTTTTTAATGCAAATAGGTGTTTGTAGCTAAGATGACGATTGCACCCTAGCTTCCCTAGCTTGAGAGCGATGCAAACAAAGACTCCAAACAGAACAGACCATGTTGACCAAATAGAGTGATACTAGTGTATGTTCATCTTGATTGATAGCTTTGCTTGAGTGTCTACCACAGTGGTAGTAGTCATGTTAGTCAAGAATTGTGCTACAAATTGGTACTGGACAACAGGTCACACACCACTGTAGAATGGACGAGACACGTGTCAAACCTCACTATGAGTTCTCATAGACTTGAGGGGAAATAGTGGTTCATTGGGTCCTTTAAACCCTGTCTATTTAGAAGTGCGTGACTAGTACAGTGTTGAGAAACAAGTGCCTACTCTTAGCTGATTGAACAAGAGCCACTTAGGAGCCGTTTCTAAGATACGTCATTGATTGACTGTTCCACAGATTAATTACCTATGACATAGTAAATTGTGGTGATCTTAGAGACAAGTCCATAGACCTACCGATGTTTTGGCCTCTAAGTATGCTACACAGGGATTTTATCTCCCCTGTCACTTGCATGATACCTTGACTTTACCATCGATCAGAGAGACATACCTGTGTAGTAGGTTTTTCTTAGCCTAGTTGATTTCCCCAGTTTACCTAATGTCAAATCCCATACATGAGGATGAGATATCACCTAGTGAGAGCTCTTGAGCAATGTAACCAGATTTGAGCGAGATTCAGTCTCATTTCCTATGACCCAAATATGTCAAACAACGTAGACTTTTCATTCGAGGATTTCACACCCCTCTAGATATATTAGTTGTACTACTAGTTATCTAGATAATTGAGATGAGCAGACATTGACCAAAGCACATGCCATGGAATAGATGTGGATTTCGTAGTTCCATGTAGAGAGTGTTTTCATACTCCTTGCGACACGTTGTGCACGTACAAGTGTTCTCGCCTCTATTCCGTCACAAAGAGCTCCCTTCAACAACAGTTAGTGGCTGTATAGATAGCCACCAAAGTGTAATATATAGTAGAGTCGTAGTAACTATCCTTGTTCTTTTCTAGAATAGAGTGGGATACTTCACTCAAAACCAAGTCAACTAGGACCTGGTGAGCGCTCCCGCTCCTTATACAAGGAGACTTGAGAGTTGGATCTAGATGGGCGATAGTGAGCCATGCAGCCCATTAGCCTATACACTCGTACCTAGCAAGAGACTCATAGCATACCTTAGGATGGCTGTAGGAACTAGAATAAAATTTCTTGAGAGTACATATAGTTGACTTTTCACTTAGATGAGGATCAGAGAGATATGGGTACACGTTAGCAGGTAGGCCATGCCCTTGACGTAGTTTCCCCAGATATAGCTCAGATTAGCACCTTCTAATACTCTAGAGTATTTGCTTGACCAACCCAGTAGGCCCTTGGGGTGACCTAGATTTTTTGCAGAATTAGCAGTAGGGATCAGAACAAAAGAGAATGATGATGGTAATGTCAAAACAGGCATAAACAGTTTAGATTTAGAAGGTTTGATATTGGTAGCAATACTAACAAAACTCGCTATGTCTGCGCAACTGCAGTCAATGAGGATGTACATGACTATTGAAGCACTAGGCAATACAACTGATGTGTATCCAGTTTCTAGGTTCCATTTTCAGTAGAACCTCCTTAAGTTAGAATTTCGAAGATGAAATTTTTTATAAGGAGGGAGGGTTGTAAAACCAGTTACCCGAGTGAGGGTTTTATAGTCAGAAGTGGTCATTCGATTGTATTTTCAGTTGAGTCAATTTCAAAACACGTGTACTGTGCTGAGACAGTCATGTGTACGAGTCATGACGGTCATGTGTACCAAAGTATATTATGATACCGTCATGAATACACCTGAAAAAAGGAATGAGTTATCAAAATATATGAGAGTATGCCAGTTTTATTTTTATATAGTAATCGTTGAATTAGTTTTAGGCCGTTACAGCGATAGGACCCATTATTTATTAGTTTTGGGTGGGTTAATAGGTTTAGAGCATGTACATCAAGTTAGAACTCAATTATTTTATTATATATATATATTCAGGATGTATTTCGTAATGTTCACTCGAGTTGGGTGCGAATCAAGTTTTTATTACAAAAATACCCCAATGTTCTATTTCAACAACCCCCCCCCCTCCCCTCACCCTCTCTGTCTCCCCAACTCTTTTTCTTCGCCACCCCCTTGCACCCCCTGTTTGCCGTGCCACCCACTGCCGGCTACCTCGTCACAGGCCACACCACTGCTGGCCAGTGAGCACCACCGGCTAGTGCCGTCGGTGCCTCACCCGGCCTCTCCTTCCTTCCTCCACTCCCTACCCTTTTATTCTCATTTTCCTTCCGGGCCACCCACTGCCACCCATCTTGCATGCATTGCCGCCGGACACCAACTTAGAGGACGACCTCCCGCGACCCTCCCTTGCCTCTTCCCCTTCCTTCCTGACCCTTCCCCAACCTAGACAACCACATGCATGGCAACCCAAGGCTGCCACTTTGCATGTGCTGTCGCCTGCCTTTAGTGCCGCCACCGGCTGATTGCGTGCCACGGCCAACCTCACCGTTGACAGGACATTCCTTGAACGACCAACCCTACCCCATACTGTCCAAATCCCCTCCACTTATCTCCCACGACCTCCCCCTGCCCTAGCCGGAGCTGTGTTGAGCCACAGCCGCAGCCACGAACTGTGCCACAGGCCACTCCCTCTGGCGTGTTCATCTCCTTCCTGCCATCTCATTCTTGCCATGCTATCCTCCTCCTTGCCCTTGATCCCTCCCAGCAGCACCACGTCCACAGTCACCAATTTGCTGTGTTTTGGCCAGCGGCCGGTCACTGTCGCTGCCAGCTAGTCGTAGGCCAGCCAGAGCAGCCCAGGTCAAGCCTCGTCAACTCCTAGCCATATCCTCCAGTCCTAGCCAGCCGAATCATCCCTCAGCTGAACCACAGTCATGCCAACGGCAGCCGTGACCATTGCCGACGTCACCATCATCACCACTTTTGACACCGACATTAGGTATACCTAATTTAAAAATTGAAATACAATGGATCTAACGATGAAATTATATGCACAGAATGCAATGTGGTGATTCTACATATACTTAATTACAATGATTTAGTTGTTCATGAATTGAATTGAGAAGAATGTTCATTGAATTGTTATCAGCTTGATTATGATGTAGATGATTGTCATGTTAAATATTGTGATAACATCGTGTTATAGTATTGATGAATGCTTCTTGTTAGACATTTCAATGTGATCTAAATAGTTTATCATAACTGACATGATAGGGATTGAATGCACTTGTTAACGATTTTTGTCATCATGTGTTGATGGAATTAGAATAAATAAGCAATTGAACGTGAATTGAGAATCCATGAATCACTTAGTAGTCATCGAGGAATTATCAGATTATATAGCAACAATAGTTATTTCATAATTTCACTTGTCTCGTGATTTGTCTTCTCTTTGACTGTTTGTGACTGCATATGTTTTGGTTTGTTCCTTGTTTGACTAACTGTGATTTTATATAGTTCTTCATTGCAATCATGCATCACATGATTAGAATGTGCGTTAGTATTTAGTTTTGATGTGTAGGTACGAAATAGGAGCTCGCCAAATAGGCTAGAGAAGACTCATGGAGCTTCGGCCAAGTCTGTTTAGGACTCGCCTCTGATTTATTGTTCTATTCTATCGTGATTTATTTTTACTAATTGTCGGACGGGCTAAGAGGTATTTTATTAGATGCCACTTAATTCAGTTCATTTAGTCAAATAGTATTCCGGATTAATAACCCTAGAGGATGAGACCCTTGGAGCATGATTTCGAAAACACGATCCACTACAATTTGCTTTTGGGCCTATTATATAAATCTCTTCCCAGGCCTATATATATGTATAATTTTATCAAGTTTCCAATGAGATAATAGATGGTGTAACTGACTTGCATGTTGTGAGATCCCTCAACTTATTCCCACATCTAATACCTACTGTGAGAAGATCTTGTTTATAAGTGGGAATGGACTATAGATCTTTAACTTTCGGGGTACCCATTTTAAAGAAATGAATTAGCCCATTACGTTGCACTTTGGGCTGGGTCGTTACAAATGGTATCAGAGTAGACCTGGTTCCGTTTTAAATGGTGGGCTGGATTAGAAACGTTGGCTAGGCTGCCGGTCACGGGCCAGAAAGGTTGTGGGCTGGGGCTAGCAACGGGCCAAGAATAGGCATTTCGGGGACGAAATTCCCTAAGGTGGGTGGATTGTGAGATCCCTCAACTTAGTCCCACATCTAATACCTACTGGTAGAAGATCCTGTTTATAAGTGGGAATGGACTATAGATCTTTAACTTCCGGGGTACCCATTTTAAAGAAATGACTTAGCCCATTACGTTGCACTTTGGGCTGGGTCGTTACGAATGGTATCAGAGCCAACTTGGTTCCATGTTAGATGGTGGGCTGGACTAGAAACGTTGGCTAGGCTGCCGGTCACGGGCCAGAAAGGTCGTGGGCTGGGGCTAGCAACAGGCCAAGTATAGGCATTTTTGGGACGAAATTTCCTAAGGTGGGTGGATTGTGAGATCCCTCAACTTAGTCCCACATCTAATACCTACTGGGAGAAGATCATGTTTATAAGTGGGAATGAAGTATAGATCTTTAACTTTCGGGGTACCCATTTTAAAGAAATGACTTAGCCCATTACGTTGCACTTTGGGCTGGGTCGTTACACATGTCCCATGAGCGGGTGCACGTGACAGTCATAGCGGGCTCTAAATTAGTGAGAGGGTTTGTCCATTCCTAAGGGATCTTGACAATTCCGTGTTTGAGTTCCTCACACCCAGAGAATGTGGTGATTTACAAGTACTATTAAGTATAGCGCATGCTGGACTTGTGGTTCAAAGGGTACCGGGTCTTACAGTTCCTCACTAGGTGCCCTTTAGAGAGTTCTAATAAAGAATATATAAATGTTGTTCTTCATAGAAGAGTTAGCTCTCATAGTTAGTTTGTTATAGTAATAATTTAGACTAGTATCAGTCATTATTGACGTGTTTTTATAATATATGTAGGTGATGAAAATAGGTTGGACGTGCCAGCTTGGACGAAGGAGCAGTGATGTCTCCTGCGCACACATGTCACATGATAGAATGTTTAATATTTTGTTTATGTTGTTATTATATTGAAAATGATGTAATGGAATGTTAGACATGATGATATGATGTGAAATGTTAATAGAGTTCTTTGTGAATGACAATGCCTTGTATATATATATAATTTATTCTTTCTGTATGTTGTTTTGACACAGTGGCCCTACTTGTACTTTTTGGGGAAACACTATCCATTTTATTTCATGAATTTTTATTGATTTTATTGCAGTTGTTGTTGGTGTGTAAATTGGTTTTTATGCCATCCATATGGTAGCATGTTAGGGTTCGCGCATTCATCCATGCACAACGATTAATATCTTCATCTTATGACGCCAAAAGTAGATCCGCACGAGTGAGTTCGTGTTAGCCAACCCAATCAAGACCTATGACATTCCAGTTAAGTTCGCTAGCATGACCCAGATTGGGGGTTTTACACCCATTCCTTAGTAAGTATTACATTAGGACTTCTAATTTATTATTCAAACCTTAATTGATTCTCTAATTATCAAAAGTACCTGTTAGCACCAATTTATATATAATACATGTAATCAAGTTCATCACTAATTACTAATGTACATGAATCACTTACATTCATTTTTATTATATTTTATCAGCATGAATCAATCTTTGATCAACGACACATCATCCTAACCCTGATATTTGATTCAACTTCAATGATACCATTCAATCATCACATCTCAATTATCTATCATTTCATGATGATTAATAACATGCAATGCATCAAAAATCTAAATGGTGTATACCTAGTGTCGTCAGCGATGGTGGCGATGGCAACAATGGCAACGACAGCTGATGGCTGATGGCGACCGATGGTCAGCCACTACTCAACAAGGCCGGTAGGGTTACGACCGAGCTTAGCTTTGCATGGAGGCTGCCCAACAATGGCAGCTGCCGTCTGGCAGCAACACACTCAACCAGCAGCAGCCGGTTGTTCCCGGCTACCGATCAGCAGGGGAAGTTGGGGACAGTGGTCCCCGTGGTCATGACAAGGGAAGGAGAACCACACAAGCTGGCCGAGCACAGCCGGCATGATAACTATGCCGGCAGTCCATCAGAAAACTCATCGGCAGTGGCTGGTTTGCCAGGCAGAGAATGATAAGGATTCCGGAAGGAGTGGATGCTCTCAAAGACGGTCTGCGTAGGGAACGGTGTGCCCACCTCAATCGGCCGATGACTGGCCGGCAATGACGGCGGCAGGCCACGCAGAAAGTGTACTGGAAACATGGCTAGGGGACACCGGGGAAATTAGCTATGCAGAAGGAGGAAGGAGGAGGAGGAGGGGGTCCGTGTGGGGCAAGTGGATGATGTCTTGCTGGAATGACGTTGGCGTCGACGTTGATTGTGGTGGCAGTGCTCTGATCACAGGAGTGGCTGTATGGATGAACTCCGCTGAGCCAAGAAAGGTGTCAGCTTGGCCGTCCATAGGAGGGGAAATTGGTTGGCTGCTTTCGGTAATGACGAGAGAGGGAGACCGGAGGGCTGGTCGGTGGCGGTGAGGGTCAACAGTCGACGACAGCGAGGTGACAGTGCGGGAATCGGGAGCAGCTAGGATGTGGTGACTCTGCAAGTGAAGGGGGAGGAAGAAGGTGAGGGAGGAAGGAAGAGGAGAGGCTGGGTGATGGTGGCGTGGTGAACAGCATAAAGTGGAAGGGTCGGTGGTTGAGGAAGTGGTGTTGGGGTAGCAGAGAGTTGGGGTGAAGAAGAATTAGAAGACGTATAAGGGTAAGGGACGTTTTGTAAGTTGACACGTCCCGCGTGCAAGTCAAAATTAATTAATAAATTCTAAATAATTATAAAATAAATATGATAAAATAATATAAAATAAAAAAACACTGAATAACATACAATAACATGTTCTAAAGCTACTAACCCACCCATAAATAATAAATAGTGCGTCCTAACACGATAAACGACTTTATTTTAATTTTACGGTTTATTGAAAATAAAAAATAATTGGGCATACTTTTAAGTACTTTGATAACTAATTCTTCTACTGCCTTACTGTTATTACCATCTATATACTTGGGAACACATGACCCTCATGGCTCATAACACATAGCTGGCTTCGGCTCATCACACATGTTTTGAAAATAATTCGACTGAAAATAATAGTTAATCCGACCTATTCTAATTATAAAACTCTGACTCGGGCTATGGGTTTTACAACCTCGCCTCCTTATAAAAATTTCATCCTCAACATTTTAGATGAAGGAGGCTTCAACCTCGTGAACTATCTGCTGAACTGAATCTGGCAACTGGACACTTGTCTCCCTATGATTGGCTATTGTATCCTCTGATGTGTCACCACTCGTGATAGTATACATACTCACTGGTTGTTGTTGCGTAGAGGTGGCAAGTTATGCTAATGTTTCTGCCTGTGCTGGACATTTCTGATCCTAAGTTGGTCTATGCCTGTCCTATCATTACTGCCACACTTCTTCTATAGTTCTGCCTGTGTTGGACCTCTCTGGTCCTGAGCTATCTCTACTTATTTTGTCATTGCTGCCATGCTTCTTCTCTAGTTCTGACTTTTGTGTTGTTATCTAGGTGAAAAACCGAGATCTACCCCTAATAACTACTTGGTAAGCTATTAAGTACTCTAGGGTTTTGTAGGGTACTAGTTTGATCAACATCTGGGAGAACTATATCAAGTGTAAGGTATGATAACTGACCCTACCTACATCTCTCTGATCCTCATCTATGTGAATGGTCGCCCTATGCTATCAGACACTTTGCTCCAGGTCCTACTACTAAAGTAAGGTATCCTATTGGTCTTGCTGCTATCTAGTGGAGAATGGTCTTGTTGGGTATCGGTGTCTAGTAGTAAGATGCCTATCTAAACATGGACAGTCTTTGATGTACAAGTATGGAAAACTGGGTCAGTCACCTGATCCTAGCTGATTTAATCCTAAGTCAAATACTTCACTTTGTTCCGTAAGGGAACAAGGACAACTACTCTAGATCAGTCACTATGCAACAAGGCCGGTAGGGTTACAGCTAGTGCTTGGCCATGCATGATGTCTGGCCAATCATGGCGGTTGCCGTCCAACAACAAGACACAAAGTCGGCACCAGCCAGTGTAAAACCCACGATTCGAGTTAGGGTTTTATATTCAGAACCGGTCGGGTCGACCGTTATTTTTCGAGTTGAGTCAGTTTCAGGACACGTGTACCGAGCCGATGCCGGTCTCGTGTATGAGCTATGAGGGTCATGCGTACCCAAATATATGATGATAACGTCATGAATACAGCAGAACAGAATGAGTTATCAGATATATGAGAGTATGCCAGTCACTTTTTTTATTACTTTTATATATAGTGGATCGTAGAATTAATATTAGGCCGTTTACCGCGTTAGGACGCGTTCGGGCAGTTTGGGTGGGTTGATAGTTCTAGAGCATGTCATTATAATTTTTTTGGTGTTGTTTGATTTTACGGGATTTTTCCCGATTTTTATGAAATTTTTTAGGATTTAATACGAGTTAGTTATGATACTTGACTCGAGCCGGAGACGAGTCAAGTATTATTTACGAGTTTGCCACCACACACAACCCCGACGTTTTCTCCCTCACGCCCAAACCCTCGTGCCGCGCCGCCCCGTTCGCGCGCCACCGCCGCCGCTGTCGGCGCCGCCCGGCCGTCGATCGACGCCGCCCAGCTCGGCGACGCCGTCGCCATGCTGCCCCGACCAAGTCCGGCCCCAATCGGGCCGCCGTGACGCCGGAATCGTCGTGCATAGCGCCGCGGCCAACTTTTGGTCGCGCCGTCGATTTCGCCGCCGGCGACCATCGCCGCCATGATCAGGTGGTCGCCTCAGCATGAGCGACCACCCAGTGACCCTCCCCGACCGGAACGGTGGCCAGCGCCGCCCATCCCGGCCGGATCTCCACACCACCACGCCGCCGCTCTGTTTTAGGGATTTTCCGGCGAGCCGCCACCTCCGTTGGCCGCGTCGACCTCGTAGATGAGTCGGGCTCGCCGAGCCGGTTCCGAGGGTACCCAACACGACCCCTTTCCAACCAGTAGACGTCGCGCGGCGATTGACGCCGGAAAACCACCGGAAGTCGCCGGAAAACCGCCAGCAGCTGCCGGAAAACCGCCGGAAATCGGAATTTCTGGAATTCGCCGGAAATCACCGGATCTTCCGCGGGGCTCACCCAGTGGAGCCAGATCGAGCTTCGGACGCCGATGAGCGCCGAATTTGAGCTCTGAGACGCGCGACGGAACCCTAGCCGTCGCCGATTGCCGACGACGTGTGGCTACTGGGAAACCGTTCAAGACTGTGGGATCTTTATATATGTGTTTGTTAGAAATGCTAGACATATTTGCTAAATTGTGAGTAACACCTAGCCAGCTAGGCCCACAATGTTGTCAAAAATAGCGGGTTGTTACAGGTGGTATCAGAGCCTGGTTTCCCAAAAGCTCACATCTTATGACTCAAGTACCTTGTTGAAGAGTCCAATACTTATCTTTCTCCAATGGGTTATGTCATTAGTGAATTAGTGGACTCACTAACAAACCTAAGTAATCATTGAAGAAAAAAAATTTAATGAACCATAACGGAATAAATTTTAGATGGCAGTCACCGGAAGGAAGTCGAGCCAAGCACACGAACGTGGAGAGTGTGTTAGGCAAAATTTTGATGGCCATACAGGGACTAGCGCAGGCTTGAGATAATACTAGTTCTATGGTTCAGAACATAGCGCAGCGATTACCGGGATTGGCAACAAGGAATGGAGCTCCAAATTCGGCTGCGGGTCCTAGTTGCGACCCAAATGGGGATCAGGGGAGTGCCCAAGCGCAGGTAGGGATAGCTGACCAGGGCGAGCGAGGGGAACTTCCAAACCCAGTGCCACCAGTAGTCCGACAAGTGGTACTGCCAGTTGGGGATGACAGTGATCGATACACTGTAGAAAAATTCCGGAAGAACGGAGCTGAGGTATTCATTGGAGGGACTGATCCAATGAAGGCAGAGAGCGGTATGGACATTACTGAGAAAGCATTTAGAGCTCTCTCTGTGCCTCATCACCATCAAGTGAGGTTGGCAACATGCATGCTTCAGAATGAAGCATCTTATTGGTGGAAGTCCATGGAGAAGACTGTGTTCCATCAACGGGAGATTTCGTCCATTCATTGGGAGGAATTTGTCACAGCTTTCAATGGATAATATTTTCCTGAATCTGTTGTCCAGAAGAAAGCATTGGAATTTGCCACTCTAACTCAGAGGGATGATTCAGTCTGAGAGTATGCAAAATTTTTCTTGTAATTGGAGAGATTTGCACCTGGAGTTTGGCAACTGCCTGGGCTAGAGCAGACAAATTTTTTGGGGGTTGAAATAAGAATTGAGGAGTAGGGTTGCTACGACGCCAAGATGCACTATAACTGAAGTGATTGAGGCAGCCACTACTCATGAGTTGGTGTATGACTATGTCCGTGCACAAAAATAGGGGAAGGCTACTATTTAGCATAAGAATGCCAACCAGGGTAGTAGCAAAAACTGGTCTGCAGAACACTAGCAGCAGAACTATCAACGGAATGTCGATGAGAACCGTAAAAGGAAGTTTCAGGAGATTCTATATCGACTATGTAAAAATTGCAACGAGATGCATTCAGGGCCATGCAGTGAGCCCCGTCGGTGCTACAACTACGGAAGGACAAGGCACCTGCAAAATGAGTGTCGTCAGCTCCTAAAGCAACAACAGGAGCAACCTGAAAAGGAGAAGACACCAGCTCCTAATCGCTACCCAGAACCTGCAAAATCGGTGGACAAAGGGAAGGCGAAACTTTTTGCAGTTGAAATCGAGGACCTTGAGGACGATGACCACACAATTCGAGGTAAAATTCTGATTCAAAGTGTTAGTGTGGATGTTTTATTTGACTCGGGGTGTACACATTCGTTCCTATCATCCCGATTAGTTAAGCCTTTAGGACTCCAAATGTCTACATTACCTAAGACTATAGGGTCACTACTGCAACAGGAGACGGGGAAGTCACAACGTTAGGAGTGACTAACCTATCCATGGATATACAAGGGAAACCCTATGTATGGAACTTCATTGTCTATGGGATAATAGGCTTTGATGTACTGTTGGGAATGGACTAGTTGTCTGCACACCAGGCTTTTCACGATTGTAAAGGGAGGAGAGTGTTGACGAAATCTTGTAATTGTGAGATGGGGGTCATTTTCCAAGGGTCATGGAATGATCCATCCTCTTGTATTGTGTCGGTTAGTGAGGCAACTGAGTGGTTTGGTGAGGGTTGTAAAGCCTTTTCGGCAACTCTAAAGGAGTCTGAGTCCAAACCCAAAGAGTTGTCCATGATTCCGGTGGTAGCAGAATTTCCGGACATATTTCCAGGTGAACTTCCAGGGTTACCTCCTAAGCGGGCGGTGGAGTTTGTCATTGACCTAGCACCGGGAGTATCACCAATTTCTAAAGCACCATACCACATGGCTCTAGTGGAACTCAAGGAGTTAAAGAGTCAATTAGAAGAGCTGTTGCAGGCAGGCTTCATCTGACCAAGTACTTCACCTTGGGGAGCCCCTGTTCTTTTCGTCAAGAAGAAGTATGGCTCACTTCGATTATGTATTGGCTATCACCAGCTCAATCAAGTAACAGTCAAGCAATCGGTACCCCTTATCGAGGATTGATGATTTATTTGATCAGTTGAAAACAACAGGAATATTCTCAAAAATAGACTTACAGTCTGGATATCATCAACTGCGGGTAAAGGAATCTGAGATACAGAAAATGACTTTCCGAACTCTATATGGACATTGTAACGACCCAGCCCAAAGTGCAACATAAATGGGCTAAGTCATATCTTTTGAAATGGGTACCCCGGAATTTAAAGATCTCTAGTCCATTCCCACTTATAAACAGGATCTTCTCCCAGTGGTATTAGATGTGGGACTAAGTTGAGGGATCTCACAATCCACCCAGCTTAGGAAATTTCGTCCCCGAAATGTCTATACTTGGCCCGTTGCTAGCCCCAGCCCATGACCTTCTAGCCCGTGACGGGCAGCCTAGCCAACATTCCCAATCCAGCCCACTATCTAACACGAAACCAGGTCGGCTCTGATACCATTTGTAACGACCCAGCCCAAAGTGCAACATAATGGGCTAAGTCATTTCTTTAAAATGGGTACCCCGAAAGTTAAAGATCTATAGTCTATTCCCACTTATAAGCAGGATCTTCTCCCAGTAGGTATTAGATGTGGGACTAAGTTGAGGGATCTCACAATCCACCCACCTTAGGAAATTTCGTCCCTGAAATACCTATTCTTGGCCCGTTTCTAGCCCCAGCCCAAAACCTTTCTGGCCCGTGACCGGTAGCCTAGCCAACGTCCTTAGTCCAGCCCACCATCTAACACGGAACCAGGTTACCATCCCGAAATGCCTATTCTAAGCCCGTTGCTAGCCCCAGCCCACGTCCTTCTGGCCCGTGACCGGCAGCCTAGCCAACGTTTCTAGTCTTGGCCCGTTGCTAACCCCAGCCCACGACCATTCTGGCCCGTGACCGGCAGCCTTGCCAACGTCCCTAGTCCATCCCACCATCCTAACACGGAACCAGGTCGGCTCTGATACCATTCGTAACGACCCAACCCAGGCGCAATGTAATGGGCTAAGTCATTTCTTTAAAATGGGTACCCCGGAAGTTAAAGATCTCTAGTCCATTCCCACTTATAAGCAAGATCTTCTCCCAGTAGGTATTAGATGTGGGACTAAGTTGAGGGATATCACAATCCACCCACCTACGGAATTTCGTCCCCGAAATGCCTATTCTTGGCCCGTTGCTA